>JAJOZX010011662.1:0-122190 GCA_023014485.1 Bathynomus jamesi
ATATTATCTTACGTTTTGACATTGGTCCCAGATGGTACTGTACCAATATATAATTATTGGTTTCCTATCGAATAACGACCCTGTAATTGCGCGTGCAATAGTACATGATCGACCATAATACAGACACAGTATTTGAATCTGAATGTAACGAACGACTCGGAACGAGTAATGATGGCAAAAGGAGGAGTAGACCTTTCAACCCTAACTAACAGATGGTATTTGGTAATTGTGGTAAATGAGGAAGAGGGTAAGTTGACATTATAAAAAGATATTAGTTTAATATGTTAAATTAACAAATATTTTGTATACTGTATAAGGTAAACTTATTATTTGTTATTTATTCAGCGGGCTACGTCGTGACCGGTGTCGTAACTTCGATTCCCTTCTGTCAGCGAAGTTAAGCGACATTAGGTCCGGGTTGTAGTAGTAGTAGTAGTAGTAGTAGTAGTAGTAGTTCGATGCGAGACCATCCTCCGCGTCCAGATTATGTAGCGACCCGTGATTCGGATCCCACGTAAAGCTGTAGGTCCCCGTCCATCATATGACCGTAGATGTTGCGAAACAATTGTTGTTAAAGAATCCGATCATTACATTTTATTTATTTAATTTTAAATCATTTAATTTTGGATGTTGTTTTTTAAAACGATTTTGTTTACCGAATATTTCCACGGTGGTATAAGACGGATATTTATATATTTACTTCGTTGCTGATGTAACGATGCAAACTTGATTTTCATTTATTCCCGTAAACCGGTTATATAAGTAAATTAGAGAGACTGTGTGTGTGTGTGTGTGTGTGTGTGTGTGTGAGAGAGAGAGAGAGAGAGAGAGAGAGAGAGAGAATAACTAATAATAATAATAAGAAAACCGATTCGTCATTTGAATGCTTTTGTACTTCCCATCAACCGGTTTCCTGAAACATACCAAATCCCCAGCGGAGATTGAGACTCAATTATCTAAAATAACTAATCCAGTTTAACAATTATTTATTTTATGTTAAAATTATTATAAAACGACAAAAATTGTAACATTGTATTTACTTTAGAAATAAAAAAATATTAAATTATTAAATTATTCCTTAATTCATTGGATAGAGAAAGGAAATCGATAGTTTTTTGTTAAAGATATCGCGTGGACCGTTGTGGTATTATTTGCGAAGTTATAATTGGCCATTTGTAATGAAGAAAAATGTGCTTCTCAACGAAGTAATTTGCAAATTTTAGTCATCATTTTAAAACAATTATTATCGATATTTCCCAAAACTAATAATAATAATAATAATAATAATAACACTCATCATCCTCAATGAGGAGGACCAGGTAGTGGCACAGCCCATTGCGCTAACTTCTGGATTATTATTAACCAGCATACTATCGGGAGTCGAGCCCCCGACCTTAGTATCTTCTTGTATTTCGCTTATAAGGAATGAGCTACGGGCGCTGGTAAAAAACCTTCGTAAGCTTGGTCTTGGTTACGCTTCCACCCGAATTGTTAATTTTCACGGTCAAGATTGTTGTTCCGCCTTAGACCTACAGATTGTTGCCCCCCCTTAAACCTACATCTTAACGTAGAATCCGAGCCCCGGGTGGTCAGAAATTACGAAGTCCTCTCCGGAGTCGCTCTCGCTGCCGATCAGCAGCCCAGCGTCTAAATCAATAGGTCACCCAGGGTACCCATTTACCTACGACCTATTTTTTACGGAAGGATGAACAGCTGGGTAAGCTGCGCGCCGCGCCGCCTGTTCTCGCAGGGAATCGAATCTGGGGGCCAGTGGATTCGTAATTAGCGATGCTAACCACTACACCTCCGAGGCGCACTTCGTACATTCAAATTTCATCGCTTTTGTATCATATATTTACTTCAAATAATATTGTTCGTTCTTTTGTATATTTACTTCAAGTAATATTGTTCGTTCGTTCTTTTTACTCGTTTCCTCTTCTTTGCTCTCTTTTTCTTTGAAACAAAACCGCTCAAAAGATATTTGAGAAGTAGTTGCGGTTTACCGCTATCAAATATTTGCAAATTTTAATCAATATCACTTTCCAACGAGAAATAATAAATTTATTGCTCTTTATTCAAAACTTTATACATTTTTTTCTTTCTTTTAATGCTTGGTTAACCTTGGTTTTGCTTCCGCCCGAATTGTTCATTCTGACGAAGGTCAAGCTTGTCACTCCACCTTAGAGCTACAGTTTAACGTGGAATCCGAACTACGCCCCACCAGCAGCCCGGCGTCTTAACCATTAGGCTACTCAGGGTACCCATTTATCTACCAACCAAATTTTTATTGCGTGGAAAGATAAACAGCTGGGTTTTTGCTGCGCGCCACCTGCCGTCACTGGGTCTTGATCCCGGGGCCGATGGATTCGTAGTCAGCGATGCTAACCATTACACCACCGAAGCGTCTTTCTCTCTCTCTCTCTCTCTCTCTCTCTCAGGAAAAAGGAAACACAGAATGGTGCTCAAGTACTTTTGTATAATGACATTCTCAGTGTTCCTGAGGATGTCATTAGACGAAAGCGCTTGAGCACCATTCTGTTTCGTTTTTCCTTCGTGGTTATTTTCATCATAAATATTATTCACGTTTACTTTCGTGAAATAATTTTCATATATATATATATTATATATATATATATTTACTTACTTTGTGTGGGTTCGAACGACGGTTCAGGATCGACCTGCGGTCGACCCTCTGCAGCATCCCGCCTCATTTGAGGGATTTGGTAAAGGAGGGAATTGCTGTCCGATCTCCTCCTGCCCTCGCAGCCAGCCACGCATGACTGGTCAGGGACTTTGCACAGGAATCTGACCAGCTGGTTCTTGAAGTTATTCAGGTCGGTGTGCTGGAGATTCCTTACTTCTCTCGGTAAGGCATTGAGAAGCTTTGGGCCTCGTATTCTGAGGGTATTTTTCATCTTCGTTTTCATGGCCCCCTGTCCTACAGCAGCTGGGACTACAAAATCTGCCTCTTCCCTCATTCCAGTTTGTTTCTATTTCATTTCTAAGGTTAGGGACAAAGCCCTCAAGTATTTTCCATATGTATATTATTGTGTACCGCTCTCGCCTTCTTCGAGAGAGTAGAGTTTCAAGGATTGTAGTCGAGACCAGTAGTCTTCACCTTCCGTTTCTTCTATCTTAGACGTAAAAGTCCTGTGTATAGCTTTAATGTTCGCAGTGTCTCGTTTTCTGTATGGGCTTGTGAGTACTGAGCAATACTCAATTATTGGTAGGACTAGACTCTTCCATAATTTGAGCATGATGTTTACTTTTCTGCTGCGGAAGCTCCTCCAGATGATTCCCATTATTTTTCTAGCCGTTGTGATTTTTATTTTATAGTGCTCTCTGAATTCTGTATCCGACGTCATTATTACTCCCAGATCCCTGACTTGTAGATTTGGTGTTATCTGTTTGTCTTGCAGGGTTTTTTATCTTTTATTCTGCAGCTCCTTGTTATTACCATATCTTAGAAATTGGAATTTTTCTTCGTTGATCATATTGTTGTCTTCTGCCCACTGGAATAATGTTTCAATGTCATTTTGTAATTTTCTTATGTCATCTTCGTTCAATATTTCTTTACATATCTTTGTATCATCTGCGAAACATGATACAATGCTGTCCTTAATATCTGCATCAATATCTGCAATCATTATTATGGACAGCAAGGGAGCTAATACTGTTCATTGTGGGATAGAGCTCACGACTTCCGAGATTTCCGATTTAACTCCGTTTACCACCACTCTTTGTGATCTTTGCGTCAAGAAATTAAATATCCATCTTCCTAGCTCTCCAGTAATTCCTGTATTCTTAAGTATGATTCCATGGTCAGATTTATCGAAGGCTTTAGCAAAGTCCGTATAGATTACATCTATGTTTTGTCCTCGACACAATGTTTCCAGTATTTTCTCCTGGTGGTCTAGTAGCTGTAAGTGTGATAGGCATGATCTTCCATCCCTGAAGCCATGTTGATTTGGGTTGTATAAGTCTTTTACTTGTAGGTAGTAGGTAGTTTTGCCTCTAATTATACGTTCAAAGCACTTTATAAGGTGTGAGGTAAGAGCCACTGGCCGATAATTCTTGGGCATTGTTCTGTTACCACCTTTAAATACGGGGGCAATGTTCGCGTTCTTTAAGGGGAGTGGAATTTGTCCTGTGTCGAGTAATTTCCTCCATAGTAATTATAGCGGTTTGGCAATACTCTCTTTACATTTCTTCAGAAACGTGGTACTCCATGTGTCTGGCCCTGGAGATGAATTGTCTCGCATCTGTGATAAGGCCGTAATTACATCTCCTTCCGTGAACTCGAAGTCCATTAATAGGTTTGTGCCGGAATTTGTTCTTGGTTGATTTGTATCTATGTCAAAAAATTCGTCTGTGTTTTCACTTCCATCTCGGACTTAGGGGTGCTAAACAGAGTTAAATTGTTCCCTAAGCAGTTCGCTTATTTCTGTCGGGTCATTTGTGTATTCGGCCTCCCCGTTTATCAACGGACCAAAACTCTCCTTACACTATATTTTCCTTTTCGAAAACGTGTAGAAGTATTTTGGGTTATTTTTTATGTTTTCTGCTACCTTGTTTTCCTCCTCGTTTGTCCTGCTTTAAGTCCATTTCTATTTCGCCAAGTTTCCTCTCCAGTTTGAGTCTGCATCAGTTCTGCCTGAATAGTGTCCTGATTTTTCTCTCGAGCTTGTTACGTTTTTTTCCTGTCTCTCTGGAATATGTTTCAGTATTATAGGTTTGGTTTCAGTTTTATATATATATATATATATATATATATATATATATTTAGTGGTGGACCGGATGTCAGTTTTTCAACATCTGCGGATTTTTAATTTCAATATCCGCGGATGCGGATATTTAGTTAATCTATCAATATAATATAGAATTATGAATATATGACATAATTTTTCAAATTTCGTGATATTACTATCATGGCAGGCAATGCATAAGAATTAAAATTAATATTAATGTTTTCATTATGATAAAAATAATAACTTTCTCAAGAGTTTCAGCCACAGAAAATTCAATGAAACAAATTTCATTCAATTTTCTGTGTTACCACGTATTTATATTTTGAGGTTTATATATTTGTTTGTTCATTAATAATTAATACTTTACATGAAATGTGCATGACAGGGCCTTATAAGCTACTTTATAAGCTAATTTAATTGTAAATTGCATAATTTATTAGAGGTAATATCCGCATAACATCCGCAGTCAGAAGTGCGGATGCGGATGTTAAAAATGATGCCGATGCGGATATCCGGTCCACCACTAAATATATATATATATATTATATATATATATAATATATATATTAGGGCCCTGCGAAGCTTCGAGATTCGATTTGATTTCGAATCGGGAGAGAGGATTCAATTTGATTCGTTAGCTTGGGCTCCAATTCGATATTTTCGAATCTCCATTAAGTCTGATAAACAACATCAGTGATATTGTTTTGAAGAACACTTTCGTAAATAAACACTTTTCTTTTTACTTAGATTATAATTCAATCTACAGTATATACTGAGACCAATCTCTCGCGCAATAACACTTTTATCATACTTTAATACCATTGTTCCTCCCCATGATCAAATACTTAATACATTTTTTTTAGAAGGATTTACTTTGTCCTTTGTTCTCAAGAAGATTTAATTAATTTTATGCTTATTACTAATTGTGGGTAGAAACACTCTAATCTATATGTGTACAGTTGATTCGATTCGAGATTCGATTCGATTTGAATTGTTTGGAATGATTTGATTCGAGATTCGATTCGAAAAAAAATTGATTCGCAGGGCCCTAATAAATAAATAAATAAATATATATATAATATATATATATATATTTTTTTTTAAGTTCGGGAAGAACCGATTCGCCTCTATTTAAAAGGGCATATCTCAGCGGAAAAACAAAGAAAAAGTGAGAGGAAAGACAGAGGAAAAAGAAAGGGTGGAGGGGACAGTCGAAGTGGAAAAAGACCAAGGATGACAAGGACTGCAGGGTCGAGCCCCATCATCCTTGGGTGCTAGGGCCGGGAGGGCGCACGTGAAACCTCCAGGAACAAGCACGTACAAACGAGCACAAAGAGCACTCAAGAGCACGAGCTTAGAACCCCCTTGCGGGGCCATATATATATATATATATATATATATATATATATATATATATATATATATAATGTGTGTGTCGGCAGATAAAATTATTAATTAACAGAGTTTAAGTGTTACATTGTAATAAGTTATTACAATGTGACCAATAACGTATCTATCTATCTATCTATACATAATACGCCTCGGTGGGGTAGTGGTTAGCACCGCTCATTACGAATCCATCGGCCCCGGGATCGAGACCCGTTGATGGTAGGCGGCGCGCAGCAAATCCCAGCTGTTCATCCTTCCACGCAATAAAAAATTTGCTTGGTAGATAAATGGGTACCCTGGGTAGCCTAGTGGTTAAGACGCTGGGCTGCTGATCGAGAGGTCGTGAGATCGAGTCCGGTCGAGGACTTTGTAATTTCTGACCGCCCGTGGTGGGGCGTGGTTCGTATTCCACATTAAACTGTAGGTCTAAGGCGGAGTGATAAGCTTGACCTTCGTCAGAATAAGCAATTCGGGCGGAAGGAAACCCGAGGAAACCGAACCAATTATATACTAAATGTTTAGTTTTTGAAAAAGTCACGTTTTTTTTCAAGAGTTTACTAAGTTTCAAAATAAAGAAAAAAAAGATATTGCTGAAAAACTGTTTTTTAAAGTTGCACGAGAGGACTATACAATTTTATCTACTTTAGACGTTTAACTAAAGGCTCCACCATCTTTTCGAGACTGTTACAAACTTTGTAGAACACCAGTCGCCCTCTGAATACCTTCTTAACATATTTTAACCAATCCAATTGAGAAATATGAGCGCTATTAACATACTGATATCTTACAAAAGAGGAAAACTTTAATTTACCGTGGTTGAATCTCCCGTGTGTATATGTATATATATACTTGGAAATGATGCTGCGAGCTGCTCGTACCGTGAGTGGGCGTATTGGCGGAGCGGTGCTTTGTAAAACTGAAGTCTTTGCTTCCTGTCTAAAATTTAACGTATGTCCTAAAAGTTGATGAATATATATATATATATATATACACACACCAGTATATAAAGGTTTTTGTTTTAATAAGGTTTTTAATTTCGCTTTATCACACTATTTTGTTTTACACAAACTGTTTGTTATAATATGATATTAAAACAGGTTTTATCATTACCAGTATCAGTAGTAGTAGTAATAGTAGTAGTAGTAGTAGTTGTAGTAGTTAGTAGTATGATTGTTTTATTATAATAAAACAGTTATAATTACTGTTTGGGTGTTCGGAGTTAGTGAGTACGTAAAAAAAAAAAAAAAGTGCAGTTCTTCCTTCTCTTATAACCATTCATTAATTTTACTTTTTCTCACGCTTATGGAGCAACATTCAAATGCTTTTATCGTTAATATGTGCATTAGTATAACTAGAGAGAGAGAGAGAGAGAGAGAGAGAGAGGAGAGAGAGAGAGAGAGATTAATATTAATATTATAGGGTTTGTCAATGGCATAGTTTGAGATTTTGTCCGGCCTAATAATATGTTCGTGGCAGCCGGTCAGTTCTTCTTCACTTGAAATTAAACAATTTTTCGTTGGTATGGATTAAAAAGCAATGAAAGGGACTTTATTACTTTAATTTTTACATAGTTAATTATAGAATAAGAAAATATTGTTTGTTTGTTTGCATTCATTGGTTCTCATTTCATTCTTTGGCCAACAATGAGAAATCCGCGAGTGGGAATCGGAGGAGAAATTCTCAAATCGATCCATTCCCATTCCCACTATATAATTTCCCATTCTAAGTCAACTTTTCCATAGAAAATACCCCTCGGACACGCGATTCAGTCACAACCTTCTTTTTACCTTTTTCCAAATGTGAAATTCCCTCAGGTGGGAATGAAAATGATCGTGAGTGGGAAGGAAGTAATTTTGTGGTGAATAAATGGAAAATATGCCGTCTATATGCATACAAATAGATAGGTAAATAGAGCGATAAAAAGATAAGCATATATCAGAAAGGGTAATATCTCTCTCTCTCTCTCTCTCTATATCTATAATATATATATATATATATATATATATATAGTTACTTTCGGAAAATTAAGAATAATTGGTATCGGGAGTCGGTCTGAGCAACATTTCCTCATAAATTAAAAAAGTTTGACCATGTTACTTGTGAGGATGAGGCATTGACGTACGTACGTACGTGCGTGTGTATCTGCGCATGCGTAAAGTATAGTAAATTTTCAAGACGGACATTTTTTGGTTTCTGAGAATTTAGTTATTTTTTTTAAAACGTACCGAGTATTGTCATTTCCTGAACATTTTGAGGTTGCAACGAAGATTCGGTTTTGAGATGCGTCGTGTTGATAGGAAGGGGGATAATTCTTCATCCTCCCACAGATAATTAGGGTTCTCTCATCTTGTTTCCTGTATAAATTCTTAAATTCTTATTGCATATTACATGGGACATATTATATATATATATATATATATATATATATATATGAAAATTATTTCACGAAGGTAACACGTGAAAAATATTTATGATGAATAAAACCAGTATAAATTTGTATTTTTATAATCCATTTGATCTTGTGCTAAAAATCGATATTTTTCCTTACAATCTGTACGCCTCATTGGTAATCCTTTAAGGTTTTAATTTTTAATTTTTTATTATTTTTACTTCTCTGTTTATTGTATATATATGTATGTATGTATGTATGTATGTATTTGTATATATAGATATGTATGTATATATATATATATATATATATGTGTGTGTGTGTGTATGTATGTTTATTTATTTTTTTTTTTCTTTCTGTAACCTATATATAGGCTTAACCTTTTTATATACTTCAGTGTTCCTGAGGATGTCATTAGACGAAAGCGCTTGAGCACCATTTTGTGTTTCCTTTCCTTCGTGGTTTTATTCATCATATATATATATATATATAATTTGGTAGTGCGGTAGTACCGCAGTACCGCAGTACCGCAAAAAAACCCGCAAGTGCCCAGCTTTGAATTATTATATATATACACGGTGATTCAAAAGTCAGGTTACATAGGGCTTTTCTGTTTCTTTGCAGGTAAATGAGTTATGAGATGTTATCGAAGGAGGAGCGCATTGATGTGATATTCCTAGCTGGCTGCACAAGTGCATTGCCGTTAACGGTGGCCATATCGAACATGTGATGTGACTATTCCCCTGTATCATTACATAATACAGTATTTCCCTATGTAACCCGACTTTTGAATCACCCTGTATATATAGTAAAGCATCCGTTGGTACATCAACGTCTGGCTAACGAATGCATACTTTCTGGTTATATATTTAATAATAGTGCCAATGAAATAGACTTAAAGCGTGATAAAAGCATAATGAAATTTGAGTTGAAACTAAAACAAAAATGTAATAAATTAATGTAGAGGTAATTGTCTAATTTTTCTACTACTTAGCGGCTTCTCCTCTGAGCTGATGACGTCACTGGATGTGTAAACGTCCAATAAGGTTCAATTTTTTTTTTTAAGTGTTTGTAGAGTCGTTTTTGGGCCACATGATTTAAAGGACTCGCTCGCTTATACCGCTATTAAAGGTCTCGAAACGTCGCATTATTTTGCTTAAAATGGGGTTTAAGTTAGTGATATTACGTGTTTGCTAGACGGTGTTAAAATACAACCGACAGCTAGACACTCCAGTAATTTTAATGTTGTTAATAATGGCCTATGCTCGCATTGCATTATCTCTGTTGCTGTGGTTTTACAAGCAACATCATTTGCAATGTATCTTTAAAGGGTACTAAATGTAACGTCACTGTATTAGTTAAATATATATATACACACACACACACACATGTGCGTATCTCCGCATAAGCGAGGTACCGACTTTTTTAAATTCATACATCTAAAAAATTAATTAACCAAATGTAATTTAACCTAACTTAACCTTAGTGCTACCGAGCAGAGAAGGACGTGATACGTGTTTCGGACACAACTGAGGGCTCGAAGGTTGGTTTCTGTTACGTCATTAAATAGTGAGGTACTCGCTAATTTAGCCTAACCTAGCCAAACCTTAACCAACCTAACCTAATTAGGATCAACAAATCTTTTTTCCGACAGTAAATGTGTTTCTAGATTTTTATATAAATAATTTAATGTTCAGAGGTACCAAAAGTGTTACCCCACAAGAAATACCTCACTACATTTGTAAATTATTATACACTCAACCTCATTTATGCCCAGTCGCTTTCACACACACACACACACACACACACATTTTATATATATATATATATATATATATATATATATATATATATATATATATGTTAGTTTAAAATTTAATTAAGTATAATTAATTCATTGGATCTTATTAAAAATTTGGACTGTCAAATTTTTTTTTTAAATTTTGTCACTAGTACAGTTTTTTATGCTGATTTTAAATATGCAACTCATTTTTTGCGGAAATAAATATTTAACATTTTATTGGCGTTTGTTTGCGGGAATAGTGCCAGCTTCTGCAGACGAACTCGCATAAACAGTAATTTTTTCGTTATTAATGTTCCCCGGTCAATTGAATGCCCGGTTAGGTCAATTAAATGCCCGGTTAGGTCAACTGAATGCCCGGTTAGGTCAACTGTACGCCCTTGACGATTGGTTAGGTTGAGTCATAATATTTTCGTTAGTTTTAACGAAAATATCACGACTTAACCTAACCAATCGCCAAGGGCGTACAGTTGACCTAACCGGGCATTCAATTGACCGGAGGCAACTCGCAAGTAGATAGATTAAGCACTGCATTATCATATGCTCACACTACAACAATAATATTCACACTAAACTACAGTAGGTGTAAGCAGGCAACAAATAAACATTAATAACAACAAAAATTACTGTTTTTTGCGAGTTCGTATGGAGAAGCTGGCATTATTCCTGCAAACAAACGCCAATAAAATGTTAAATATTTATTTCCACAAAAAATGAGTTGCATACTTAGAATCAGCATAAAAAACTGTACTAGTGACAAAATTTTCAAAAAAATTTGACAGTCCAAATTTTTAATAAGATCCAATTAATTAAGTATATAAAATTATGTCGTTATGGAAAGAGATTTTACTTTGAAATTCCACTTATGTAATAATAATTATTAAAAGTAAAGGAAGTAGATTGAATTTAATGTAGTTTAAAATAGTTTGGTTGTCTTGCTGTACTTTGTTATTAATGAGTAGGAAAAGGAATTTAAATTTCCTGCTTCACTTTTCACTGCAAGTCATCAACATCCTTCTTTTCGAAGAGCTTCATTAGTCTCTCTTTTTAGTCTCTCTCTTTTGTCCATCTTCAGTTGGTGGATCTTCTTTCTTCCCGTTTATTCCTCGTTTTAATTCATCGTTCGTTATAGTGATCTTCGGTTGTGTTTTAAGTTTATTTATAACAGTGTTTGGTATCCGACGTTTTGGTTTACTTTTTTTTTATTTTTTTAGGCTCTCTCTTAATTCTTTTTAGTTCCTTATTCAAAATGGCCGTTCAGACTTAAGTCGTATCTTTATTTACATTTAGTGATTGCTTTTGTCGCTCCATTAGAAATTTTTATTTCCTCGTCTTTCATTTTTCCACCGTTTTTGGCTAATAATTTTTTTTTTTTTACATTTTCTCTCTCGGATTTCTTCTTTCGTTATTATTTTACTCTTCCTCGAACGCTTTAGTTTGTCTATATAATTTGTTAATCATACCTTTTCTCCGTAAATGAAGATGCTGAAGTCGGGTGTTCGACTCTCGATGATGATGATGAAATAATAATAATCCAGGAGCTAGCGCGATGATCCTCATAAGTTGGTTTGAGCGCCGTTCCAGTTTCTGGCTTCCTCGTCACTGATTATCGTACGTTAATCTTCATTTAGTTTATTTTTAATTTGTAATCTTACTGTTTCATCTTCGTTGACTTTATTTGAAACTATAAATCATCAATATCAAATGTATTCTTAAACGATACTTACACGCAGACATCTAAATTATATATGGAACCAATCACTGTACGTATTCAGCCATGAAGCAAATTTCAAGGCTCACGAACTAGACTTAATGATTTCGTTATTGGAACTTGCTTTACCATAACTTAGTAACGTCCTTGAAGAAAAAATAGATACGAGGAATAGGAGTCACAATACTAACAATTTTAGAGGAGAGGACCTACAGCTTTATTCTGAGACTGAGCCATTTAAGGGCCGCTACATTATCTGAACGCAGAAGGCGGTCACCCATTCAAATATCGAGCAAACCCAACGTTGCTTAACCTCGCTGCCCTAACAGGAAGCGGCATTGTGACGTTTTTATGACGTAGTCCTAGGAATTACAAAAACTAATACATTCACTAGTCCATCAGTTATTATACTTGAGACATTTCTTGTCTGGATTGTCGGCATATAACTAACTGCATAATTCCAGTCTGGGATTAAATAAGGAAAATACATTAAGTTTCCATAGAAAAGAATGAAGCGTAACGGTTATATACAGGGTGCATGATAAGTAACTCCCTATTTTAAAATTCGTATAACTTCCCTATTTCTTGCTCAATTTTAATGGAACACACTGTAAATTATTCAGTATTTAATGAGGTTTTCATTCACAAACATTCACGTGCACTTTACACTTCCACATATTCGTATGCTCCTGCATTATCACAACATTTCCTTAGGCGAAAGGTGTGTTGGCCACTGCTGCTCGTAACATGCATTCAGGAACATTGTTGAAAACATGGTTAATTCTCTTCCCCAGTTCATCAAAATCTTTAGGTTTGTGGCGATAAACTTCTTCCTTAGCCCAACCCCACAGTAAGAAGTCACAATGTGTTAAGTCTGGGCTGCGAGCAGGCCATTCATGCGTACCACATCTTCCAATCCATCGTCCTGGAAATTCGTCATGCAGCCATGCCCGCACATCGTTAGTAAAATGAAGAGGTGCTCCGTCCTGCATGAAATGAAGATTATCAATGTTATTCCACTGCGAAATCATTGGCTATACGCAATTTTTCAGCATTTGCAGGTATCTTTCAGCATTCGTTGTCTCCGAATGATAAAAGGCCCAAAACAATGGTTGTGGATGTCATACCACACCAAACCGTCAGCTTTGCCGACAGAAAGCTCAATACAAATAAAACTCAATAAACACGAAATAATTTACAGTTTGTTTCATTAAAATTGAGTAAAAAATAGGGAAGTTATACGAATTTTAAAATAGGGATTTATTTACCGTACACCCTGTAGAATAAGTTGATAATCTTCTGAACACGTGAAAAATACTGCAGTTCTAAACTAGTTTGCTGCACTGAAAAATAAAAAAATTAGGAAATAAAAACTGCTACTAACTACTGTAGAGAACCAATAAACAAATTTTGTGTTTTTAAAATATATATCAAATACTTAATAATAATTTTAAAACAGATTAAAACAATGAGACATTTAGCTCGTACATACTTTTGATGATTATTCACATTTGTCATGGACAGCTGCAACTCTCTCCTTCACCTCTATAAGTGAAAGGTTATGAATTTCCTGATATATATATGCAAAGAAATCACAAAGCAACATGTGATTAGACTCATACATTGTTAGAAAGGTGGCGGATTATGCTGACCGCATTCTTGCCACTTAATTGTTTGCTTTAATTAAATAAATATTTTTTAATAATTGTTAAAATTTTTATGTGTACATTTTAATTGTATTATTTCTTTTATATAGTCTTTATGTACTCGATGGTTTAGTAGACTTTAGAGCAAGTTATCTATTGGGGAAAATTTTTTAGTGTTTTTAGTGAGTTGCCTATTAGGGAATTTTTCGCTTCCCAATAGGTAACGGAATATTCTGGAAATAGCACGTGCTGACGATTGCGACATGTCCTTTGTTTCCTTAGACTACTGCATTCTTGCCGTTAATTGCCTGTTTTAATTAAATACTATTTCTAATAACTGCTATCATTTTTTGTGTACATGTTAATTGTAAACTAGAAGAAACGCAAAGGTATTTCACAGCCAAGATTGATGGCTGCAAAGAACTCAACTACTGGGAAAGACTATGTAAACTAAATCTGTACTCCCTGGAAAGAAGAAGAGAGAGGTACACCATAATCTACATATGGAAAATGATCGAAAAACTGGTACCAAACCTAAAACTAAACCCAATTACCATTCAAACAACACTGGAAAATAGGAAAGGCAGAATGTGTAGTGTTCCCAAATTAAAGGCCCGACAAGGGACCTCCTCAACTCTGAAGGAAAATAGCTTGTCAGGGGGCCAAGACTTTTCAACCAGCTTCCAAAGGACCTCAGAAACGTAACGGGGGTCAAAGTTGAAGTCTTCAAGGGAAGACTGGATGCCTGGCTCAGGACGGTACCAGATGAGCCGGGCGTGCCTGGCTATGTACGGTGGAGAGCGCAGGAAAGCAACTCGCTCCTCCACCAGGCCAGACCTAGAGGCGGGGCCACCAGCTTGACCTCCGTGTGAAGAGAGACCAACGCACGAAACAACATAAGGTTCATAAGGTTTAAGGTATAATTTCCTTAATATAGTTTTTTTTTATGTATTCGATAAATAATTTAGTAGCCTTTAGATTAAGTTATCTATTGGGGAAGTTTTAGATTGTTTTGTTTTTAGATTGAGTTGCCTATTGGGGAATTTTTTCTCTTGTGTATTTAACTCATTTACTTTGTAAATTCTGTCTATTTCTTTCTTGTCCCTGAAGATGTGAATATATCACGAAAGCGCTCAGACTTCGTATTTCCTTTTCCTTTTCCCTGTGGTTCTTTGCTTATATATATATATATATATATATAAGTGCCTCGGTGGTGTAGTGGTTAGTGTCGCTGACTACGAATCCATCGGCCCCGGGTTCGAGACCCGACGGCAGCCGGCGCGCAGCAAAACCCAGCTGTTCATTCTTCTACACAATAAAAGAAAGTGGTTGGTAGGTAAATGGGTACCCTAGGTGGCCTAGTGGTTAAGACGCTGGGCTGCTGATGGGGCGTGGTTCGGATTCCACGTTAAACTGTAGGTCTAAGGTGGAGTGAAAAGTTTGACCTTCGTCAGAATGAACAATTTGGGCGGAAGCTAACCAAAGGTTATATATATATATATATATATATATATATATATATATGGGATGATGATGTTTGTTCGTTCATGCACGCTACACGTCTAAAGACAAGGGTAATCTGCACCAAATTTAGTATATAAATTAAGGGAGAACCAGAGAAAGTTTTAATAACAATCGCCCCTCCCAGCCCCCTCCCCAGGTTGTTTCGGGTGGCATTTGCTGCGCAATGAGCAGCGGGCATTCTACAGGGTGGTCCATTTAAGTGGAACCATAGGGAGTAATTAATAATGTCCTTTTTTTCCAGATTTGCGAGGATAAACGTAATAAAGGTAATAATAAGGTAATAAAGGGAAATAAAGGTAATAAAGGTACCAATATCCTTTTCAATCTTTATTATTCCCATTTAAATGGAACCATTGGGAGTAATAAACAATGGAAAGGATATTGGTACATTTATTTACCTTTATTACCTTACCTTTATTACTTTATTATTACCTTTATTCTCACAAATTTGAAAAAAAAAGACTACAAATTACTCCTATGGTTCCATTTAAATGGAACACCCTGTAGTATATATATATATATATATATATATATATATAGGAGGGGCTAAGGGCAAACGCCCGCAAAAATGCCCCTCCAGAGAAAGAGAAGACGAGAGCCAAAATACAATTTTTTATTTTTTTTTAAATTTTGAAAGGATTGTGTAGTGTGTAAGATGCATGTATATGTAGTGAGGAATAGCGGAAGAAGTGGTGTTTGAGAGCATGCTCAACTGCTCATGTGATAGACGATAGATGGAAAACGATCAACTAAGGAGGACAGTGACAGGAGAAACGGGAGCTCCAGCACTCCCTGTCTCCTGCCTAACGTCCCCCCTAGGAGTACTGCCCTGGTCAATAATTGGTGTCTACAATCTCCTCCTTATATACAGGGCCATTCAAAAAAGATGCAACAGTTTAAATTGCTTATATTTCGTAATATTGTTAACATACAGGAGTGATTTTTGTATTAGTTTACAGCGTATAATTGGGAGTTTTTATTTAATGAAAAACATGTTCAATGTGTGAACCATCGGCATCCAAAACCATTTGCAGTCGACGTTGAAAGTTGGCAAGTACTGTACGTAGAACGTCATGAGTGATTGTGCTGACAACGGATGAAATTTCCTCTTGCAGCTCACTAATTGTGAGAGGATTATTTCTGTCAACGTTATCTTTCAGATATCCCCATAAAAAATAATCACATGGGTTGAGATCCGGAGAATATGGTGGCCAAGACCATCCACAGGCAAAACGTTCAGGGAAGCGATTCGAGATGACGCGATCGTCAAAATATTCATTTAAGGCTACAAGAGTCGTTCGCCTAGTAGCGCCTTAGGCTACTAGGCCTAAGCGTTAACAAAACTCCCTGGTGTACGCTGTAAACTAATACAAAAATCATTCCTGTACGTTAACAATATTACGAAATATAAGCAATTTAAACTGTTGCGTCTTCGAACTCACATAAAAACATATATATATATATATATATATATATATATATATATATATATATATATATATATGTGTGTGTGTGTGTTTGTGTGTGTGTGTGTGACCGCACAAATATAAGTACAAACAATTGTGTATATATGGCAGCTATAACCTATTCCCTTTCTAAATTCTCTCTCTCTCTCTCTCGTGCATGAAAGGAACCCCGAAAGAGTGTTGGGATGAATAATGTGTGTCCAACAAATAAGTAAAAAGAAGATGCCGATTTCGTACAGCCCTCGAGTTAAATTGCTTTATAAAAGTGCATTTACGAAGGAGAGAGAGAGAGAGAGAGAGAGAGAGAGAGAGAGAGAGAGAGGGAAATGCTCTCCATTTTATCAACAATATCAAAAGGCTGAATAACATCCCAAAGAAGTACGTTTCATCGTTATTTACAGTATAAAAGATGGCAATTCTGTATGTTGGTAATATCGTAAAGAGAGGGAAGTTACTTTATTTGTTTTTTTTTTCGTTTCTTTTTTATCGGTTTAATGATAGTTGTTATCGCTTTTTATTTAGATTTATGTATAACTTCTAACATGTACGTATAAAGTACGACGTGTGTGTGTGTGTGTGTGTGTGTGTGTGTGTGTGTGTGTGTGAAATAACTAATTCAACTTTGTCACATGAAATTTCTTAGTTGATGTTTTGCATTTTTATATCATAAAATGTCATAAAATAATTCATGTATGTAGTGGGGTAATTTTTTGTGAAGTAATACATTTGGTACTTCAGAGCATTAAATTTTTTTTAATATATATATATATATATATATAATATATATATATATATATATATATATATATATATATATATATATATATATAAACGAACGACACATTTTTATTGTAGGAAAAAAATACATTGATCCTGATGAGGTCAGGTTACGCTAGGTTAGGTTAGGTTAGGTTAGGCTAGATTAGCGAGTACCTCACTATTTAATGACTAAATAGAAAACACCCTTCCAGCCCTTAATTGCGTCTGAAACACTTGTCACACCCTTCTCGGTTCGATGGCACTAAAGAGAGATTAGGTTAAATTAGGTTAGGTCATATTAGTATTTTAGATAAGAGTACATGAATTTAAAAAAGTCGGTACATTGTGTGTGTGTGTGTGTGTGTGTGTGAACGACGAATGAAATGGAAAAGGAGCAAAACAAGCAGAGGATATTAAAATATATTAGTAAATATGCAGTCACCTCATAAACTCAATTGATCTTGGGTTCGCTGCCATTAATTCCCACCTCGCGCTCAGAGGTCCATATCCCAAGACGAGCTTTCTCGGATAATATGAAACATACCGAGCTATTTTCTCCTATTTAATTTAATCAAGCTTGTTTGTGACTATATCGGCGCCACACTTAGATTTATCGTACTTTGTTTTAAAATGCGGAGATTTGGTGAACTTACATTATATATGCATATACACACACAGCTTTCTCATTCAGGATGGCACTGTACAGGCACTATACATGACTTTTTTTAATGTTTATTGACAATGTAAATTTATTATCTATAATTTGAATATGTTTTCTTAATTGCATCAATTTGGATCTAGTCTCGTGCGAGTATTTATGGCAGATTACGTTGCAATTAGACTCTATCCCTCAATTATGCTGTAATGATTTGTAATAAATTTAATAAATGGCACTAGGGTGCCATAAGATCCTACCTACGGGGAGTTGAATTTTAGATTTTGTTCAGTCAGGATCACAGGTTTTTGGGGCTCTCGAAATTTTGTAAGTATAGTTTGTCAGTTTAGTGTTAATCGGAAATTACCAGAATCTCTCTCTCTCTCTCTCTCTCTCTCTCTCTCTTTCTCGCTCTGTTTTATGTAATAACGTTCGTCCTTACCCGGCCTAAAGGCCAAATAGGCCAAAATAGACCATTTAATAAATAAAACACTCTAATGCCATATAGGGCTAAGCAGTAAACAAATATGGGATAAAAACCTTTGAGTTTCCAGTGACCCAATCTCCGGCAATCACAGTAAGTTAATATGATATAATGCTTTCATATATATATCATACAATTTGTTTAAGCATCATTTTGCCTCTTATGTTCTATAAATCACTATAAATATTATGTGCCATTATCAAAAATTAATTAAAAACCAGTGCATTAACTTACGTTCGTAAAACTTGTTACGATTTTTGAAGAAGGATGGCTTTATATATATATATATGCCTCGGTGGTGTAGTGGTTAGTGTCGTTGATTACGAATCCATCAGCCCGGGTTCGAGACCCGGTGACGGCAGCCGGCACGCAGCAAAACCCAGCTGTTCGTCCTTTCACACAATAAAGAAAGTGGTTGGTAGATAAATGGGTACCTCGGGTGGCCTAGTGGTTAAGACGCTGGGCTGCTGGTGGGGCGTGGTTCGGATTCCACTTTAAACTGTAGGTCTAAGGTGGAGTGAAAACTTGCGTCAGAATGAACAATTCGGGCGGAAGCTAACCAAAGGATATATATATATATATATATATATATGAAAAATTATTTCACGAAAGTGACACGTGAAAAGTATTTATGATGAATAAAACCACGAAGGAAAAAGGAAACAAATGGGTGCTCAAGCGCTTTCGTCTAATGACATCCTCAGGAACAGTGTTCCTGAGGATGTCATTAGACGAAAGCGCTTGAGCACCCATTTGTTGTTTCCTTTTTCCTTCGTGGTTTTATTCATCATATATTATATATATATATATACGGGCACACCACACGCTCACAGTGTCTTTCCCCTTTGCGAAATTACGAGATGAATCTGGGCACTGTATAATCTCACATCACTGAAATTTCTCACGGTACTATTACTAAAGACGTTTCAGAAATTAATGACGTTCTTTCTTTACATATTAGAAGGTTTTTCTCTTTTTCAAGTTTATGAACAATTACATAACGCGAATTTATATCACAACACAACTCAAAATGGTATTATATAACCATGCACCTGCGTGTCTGCGTGGATCTCTGTAACTCCGGACATATTTTTCATATAATCTCAACACCCTGACATTTAGCGCTAATTTTACTGCTATTCAGAATCATGGTATAATAAATCTATTTTAACACCCGAAAAATGTATTATTGTGTGTAATGTTATTATTTGTAAGACACAAGGACACTGCAAGCCTATTTTTATCATACAGTTTGCAGTTTCTTCTCTGCAAAATACATTTTAGTTTTGTGTTTTTCTCTTTACATTTATAACCTTAGTTAACCTTGGTTTTGCTTCCGCCCGAATTGTTCATTCTGACGAAGGTCAAGTTTGGCACTCCACCTTAGACCTACAGTTTAACGTGGAATCCGAACCACGCCCCACCAGCAGCAGCCCAGCGTCTTAACTCTTAACCACTAGACTACCTAGGGTACCCATTTATCTACCAACCAATTTTTATTGCGTGGGAGGATGAACAGTTGGGTTTTGCTGCGCGCCGCCTGCCGTCACTGGGTCTCGATCCCGGGGTCGATGGGTTCGTAGTCAGCGACTTAACCACTACACCACCGAGGCAGGCGCATTGTATTCGTAAATTTTTGCCTTTATTTTTTTTACGATACACCCAATCTTAATACACATTTAATTAATTAAAAATAATAAACAAGCTCGCGTATAATTTTCATTAATATACAGGTGGTAATATTTTTCAGGAAAATAAATATAAAAACTTTAATGCATAAGCCTAATCTCCACATTTGAATAGTTTATAATAATAATAATAATAACAATAATAATAATAATTTATTGACACTTATAAATACTGTACTCCAATTTCATTATAAATTTCACCCATTATGTCCTCATCATACCTTTTTCATTGAAGTGAATATAGAGAGAGAATCGCATTATTTATGTTTATTACCACCTATTAGGCTTCTTTTGATGATGCAGTAGTGATAAAGAAAAATAAGTAATGTACATTCGTTCTAATTATCTCGAAAATTTGAACAAGTTCAGAATCAAAATGCTGCGAAAAACTCGGTACTATGTAGATGAGGGTCATCGTCCATAGGTCAGTGTGTAACACCGTTCCTTATAAGCGAAGTGAAGACACTGTGGTCGGCGGTTCGAACCCCGGTGATGCTGGTAATAATAATAATAATATGGGAGTTAGTGCGATGGGCCGCATTAGTTGGGCCTGAGCGCTATGCCATTATGGCCTTCCTGAATGATTAATAGTAGGTCAGGGAAGTTAAGCGACACTGGGTCTGAGGAGCAGTAGTAGTTGGATAGGAGGTCGTCCTCCGCGTCTAGATTATGTAGCGACCCTAAGGGGGTTCGGATCGCACGTAAAGCCGTAGTTCTACTCCGTCATATGACCTTAGATGTTGTGGAAGAGGTTAAGAGCAAAAATTAAGAGGAAATGGAGTGAAATGAGAGTAGGTTGTGATTGGTTACTTTACGCAACGGAAGTACTGCCTAAAATCTTTTCTGGATTTCTGGGAAGGAGATGGTACAGTTACGGAAAAAAGTTCACCTATAAAATGAAATTACTAGAGGGCATAAAATATTATTAATCAGTACTGATTTGGTTTTGTTTTTTGAAATTTTATTAGTCACTCAAAATATAAAATATCGAAAGGAAAAAATAAGATTACCAATCAGTCATTTTGGATCTTTTCGGTTTTAGGTCCGGCGTTGGATTTTTTTCATATTTTTGGTATAGTCGTAGATTTTTACGCTGATTCCATTTCTGCAATCCGTTTCTTGGAGAAATAAACACGAAAAAAGTTATGTGCAAATTTATTACGTTTACAGGTTTCCAGAACACAGAACGGAACACAAACCAAAGTTTGCTACTTGCCAAACTGCGCAATATCGTTTAGAATTTGGCGCACTAGATTTTTGCCTGCGTGTCGGCGACGCCAGAGAAACTCGCAGAGATACGAGTCAATCATGGAGCGGTGCGTACCACACCGGCGCTTGTTACTGCGTTTGAGTTGGTTCCACGTCGACTCTATCCATTGCGTGTGTGCTCCAGTTGAAGGGTTCACGAAGTTTTCGCTGTGGTTCACTGTTTTGTTATGAAAAACCATATGAATATACAAACGGAAGTAGGTTAGGTTAGGTTTGGTTTGGATAGGGAGGGTAGGGTAGGTTAGGTTAGGTTAGGGTAGGTTAGGTTAGGGTAGGTTAGGTTAAGTATAGGTGGATATTTGAATACAAGTTTTGGGCCATAACTTTTTTCGTGTTTATTTCTCCAAGAAGCGGATTGCAGAAATGGAATCAGCGTAAATATCTACGTCTATACCAAATATATGAAAAAAATCCAATGCTGGACCTAAAACCGAAAAGACCCGTAATTTTTTGTTTTTAACAAATTTTATGTTTGTGCGTTCCTCAAACCCGATGTTTCATTTCAAGGTGAATACTTAGAATCCCTTTTTACGTACGTTTTAATACAATTTACTACATTATTCTCTAGTTTCAAGGTTACAGAAAATGAAAGACTATTATTTCCTTATCAATTTTTAATCAGTTTTGATCTAATCTTCACATAACATACTGTGGCTTATCATAATCTAACCTATAAATACCAGTTCACTATGCTAAATATAGTTAACAGAGTTAACGTAAGTTCTACGTTGGTCTATAATTTTTCTCCCCAAGGGAAAACGGTAATCATGAAACAGAATTACTGATAGAAAGATCCTAACACATTTAATGACTGCAATCATGTGACTGTTGATATTTAAAAAAAAAAAAAAACTCCGAAATTATTTAACTTAAATAAGATGTTTTATATTATAGCTTCTTTCAGGGGGGGGGGAGTTGTTTTCAGCTGTCAGGCTGTCCTCGTATCGAGAAAACACGATTAATTCTTATTACGAGTCATAAACCTCTCCGTTGGAAACGAAAGCTAAATTATACACATTTCTTTAATAATCTCTCACAGTACTTTGAATTAATTCAAACCACTTAAATTGCTATTTTGAAAGGTAAAAAAGTCATTAATTTATGAAATTCGGTTACAAAAGGTTGTTAAAACATTTCATTTTAAACCCATTGAAAATTTCAAATATTTCATACGTTCATATGTATGTAAATATGAAAGATAGAGTGGCATGCATCTATCTATTAAATTAACGTCGCTTCGAGAATCGCAGCAGTTACGAATTAAATTTATACATTTGGGAAATACAAAAGTTAAAATACCGCAGTAATAACTGAAGTATATCTAATGCAGTATTTCCGAACCTTTTCTCTACTCGAGGCACTCCAACACCATGCGTTCTTTCTTGGCATCCGGGAGGATTTTCGTCTCCGGCTGTTTAACATCCAGTTTCCCCCTGAGAGCCACGTAACTTCAAACTGGCCCTATACAGTTTCCGTATGAACGTAATAAATGTTTTGTTTACTTTGAAATTTGCATATCTTCACCAACTTTTGAATTTTTATTTACTTATTTGTGTCATTCTCGTCGAATTTAGCGAACTCCCAGTTGGGAAACATTGGTCTAATGAGTAGCCCACCCTCTTCCTTATGTAAACATACTCGGCAATTTATATTAAAAGCAATCATGACTTAATGTTATTATTACATAATACACCTTGTCAGTCAAGGTTCGTCTCTGTAAACTGCATTGAATTATACAGAAACCTGATAGCTCTGTAATTTACATTCTGTTTTTAGTCCTCTCGTCTTTACTAAGATCGCATATTATAAATGTCGTCATGCAACATAAAAGAATTCCAACTTATGTGGATTAAAATCGCTTTAAAATTCTTTTTAACAACTATTAGCTTATATATATATATATATATATATATATATATACACAGGGTGGCGCAAAAGTCAGGAACCATAGGCACATTTTAATAATTTGTGTTTTAATATGTGTTTTGTTCTTTACAGATTTGTTGTTGAATCTATGGCACAGAAATTGACAATAGATGAACGGGTGGAGATACGTTGGATCAATTGCTACTGCTTTTAATGACAAACACCCTGAGAGGCCGCCAGTTGTTCAGGTATCAGTTGGAAAACTGTTCACTCGCTTCAAAGAAACGGGAAGTGTTCATGATCGGCCGCGTATTGGCCGGCCAAAAAGTTTAACCGATGCAGCAACATCAATAACGGTACTCAATCACTTCGAAAACAGCCCACGTAAGTCCTTAAGAAAGTTATCCCAGGAAACGGGTGTCTCCAGAAGATCCATTCAACGAATTCTTACAACAAATCGTTTCCACCCTTACAAAGTCCAACTCGTTCAGGAACTGCACGGTGACGACACAGACCGTCGTGTAAAGTTCTGCCAGTGGTTTCTCTAACATCGACAGCTTCAACGAAGGGTCATGTTCAACGACGAAGCGATATTTCATCTCAGTAGTCGTGTCAATAGGCATAATGCACGCTAGTGGGCTAATGAGAACCCCCACTGGATGGAGGAAGGATATGTGCAATTCGATCCACGAATTATGGTGTGGGCTGCGCTCTGGGGAAATCGTTTAATTGGTCCGTACTTTTTCGACGGCAATGCAACAGGTGAAACATTGCTGCAAACATTTCTAATGCCCATACTGGACGACATTCCATTGGCAGAACGGGCGGAGATGTGGTTTCAGCAGGATGATGCACCACCACACTTCGCAACCATCGTCCGGAGCTCTTTAGATGAAACATTCCCAAGCAAGTGGATCGGACGGCGAGGGCCCGTCGAATGGCTACCTAGGTCTCCAGACCTCACGCCACTTGACTTTTTCTTGTGGGGCCATCTCAAGTCAGTTGTCTATGCTGGTCGACCCAGAACCATATGTTGGCCAAAGGATAAAATCACATCTGATGTGCCAAAATCAGTACCAATGTGTTAAGGAATATTCAAACATCATGCATTCAACTCGTCAGAAAGTGTCTCCAAGTGGAAGGCCACCAATTCGAACATTTATTATAATTTAATAAAATGTGCCTATGGTTCCTGACTTTTGCGCCACCCTGTATAATATATATATATATATATATATATACACATATATATATATATATACAGGCCCGGAATTAGCTATAGGCGAACTAGGAGATCGCCTAGGGCCTCGCGCCAAAGGGGGCCTCGCTCAAGCCGTTTTGCGCGTTCTGTTCAAGTGATATTAATGATTTAGAACTCTATAAAGAACGTAAAGTACTGGGTGATCCAGATAAATGGGACCCATAAAAAAAAGCCAAATATTCTTAATATTTAATTCCTTTCATAAAAACTATATATCATTCGAAAGAGTAGAGTTACAAGTTTATTATGAAGTATTTATTTTTTTAAAATGACTCCTTTCAAATGTGCTCCATTAGTTACCAAGCATTCCAGTGTTCTCGCTTGTAAGTTCTGCATCACTTTTGCAAGAGTGTGCGGTGGTATGGCCTGTATCTCATTTGTGATGGCGGCCTTCAATTCTTGCAAGGTCGTTGGGTTATTTCTGTAGACCCTACTCTTTAAATATCCCCAGAGATAATAATCTAAGGGAGAAAAATCCGGAGACCTTGCGGGCCATTCAACCTCTCCAAATCTTGAGATTAACTCGCCTGGAAACGTTTGACGCAAAGCTGCCATGCAGTTCCTCGTGGTATGGCAAGTAGCTCCGTCTTGTTGGAACCAGTGGTTTTCTAGACAAAGATCTCTTAATTTAGGAATAAGGAAATCGGTCAACATTTTTTCGTAGCGATCACCATTTACAGTGACCGTGTTTCCGGTGGAATCCTCGAAAAAGTACGGCCATATGATCTGAGATGCAGTAAGACCACACCAAACAGTTACACGTTGACTATGCAACGGGACTTCGGTAATATTCAATGGATTTTCTGTTGCCCAGAAACGACAATTTTGTTTGTTTACAGTTCCATTCAAGTGAAAATGGGCTTCGTCTGACATAATCAAAGTTGCTAGAAAATTGGTGGTGTCATTTACCTTCTGTTGATCCATTGACAGAATTGTCGTCTTCGTGCGAAATCTCCATCGTTTAGTTGTTGCACTGTTTGAATTTTATATGGAAAGAGCATTAAATTTTGCTTGAATATACGGTGTGTTGTTCCATAACCAACTCCTAACAGCTGAGAAGCACGTCTGATGCTTATGTTAGGATTATCCTGTACAATTTCATGAGTTCTGTTAATGATCTCGTCTATCCTTGCTGTGCGCACTCTTCCAATTGGTTTTCTTTTTCCAATGCTGCCAGTTAGGGAAAAATTTCTGACACACCGACGGATTACTTTCTTAGAAGGTGATTTTGACATCTGAAAATTTGTCTTGAAAGATCTTTGAGCTGAAACTACACTTCTTCCATGCTCATAATATTGCTCAGTTATGAAACGCAGCTGTTCCACAGTCCATGCAGTCATCTTGAAGGGTTAGTTTTAACTAACACTTTTATTTTGTTTTGTATCTTATCTTGTCTTGTATTGTCAAAACCTATACAATCCTGTACAAACTTGTAACTATCCTCTTTCGAATGATGCGTATGATTTTATAAAAGGACTTATACTTTAAGAGTTACAGGGGTTTCTTTTGGGTCCCATTTCTCTGGATCACCCTTTACTTTGCAGGTTTATACCTGAGAAAACAGATCTCGGAAATGCCCTTGTTTATATAGTGCAAAAACAACTAAGTGAGATTTATCCTAATGTTTATGTTGCACTTCGAATAGTATTAACCATCCCAGTTACTGTTGCTTCGGCTGAAAGAAGTTTCTCGCGTCTCAAACTTATTAAAACATATTTGCGTTCCATGTCTCAAGCGAGATTGCAATCATTAGCTATGTTATCAATAGAAAACGATATAACAAATTCATTAGATTATTCTCAATTAATTGAAGAGTTTAGCTCGAAGAAAAGTAGAAAAGCATTGCTGTAATATTCAAGGAGCATCTGAACCAAATATTAAAGCATTAATATTTAGCCTGATAAGTCGATCGCTCACTATTATAAAAAATGAAATGTCAACATCTCTTATACATCACATATGAAAAACGTTTGTATACTATGGAAAGTCATTACCTATAATATATATAAATCATAGAAATCATTGTCTTATGTTTTCGATACAAATCTTGATTCATATTATAATTTATACTTATTTGTATGGTTTATTTATATTTCTTATACAATTTCCATTCGTGATTATTTTGGTTTGGTTAATTTTTAAGTGCTGGCATAGTTCTGTCTATGCGGGATTCTAATATTGCTGGTATAGTACCGATAATTAAGTCCATATTTTCATATATATAGGCCTAGGGCCTCGCAACTTCTAGATCCGGCCCTGTGTATATATATATATATATATATATATTATATATATTAGGCTGGGTCGAAATTTTATATTGAAAAGGTACATATTGTGAGGGGTTTGAATGGAACACAGGAACCCCCCTCATAAATTATTTTTGACCTATATTGAAGAATATTCCATTTATGCGAGACTATTCTACATCAGGTTTTTTGATGACATAAATCTTAACGTATAATATTTTATTTAATAATGTACAGTATTAGGAAAATTAATTAAGTAGAACAATATATTTAGAAGAAAAAATTAGAGGCATAATAAATGTGCTAAAATTCAATTAACTTTGTCATTGTTCCTTATCACATCAAAAGGGAAGAAATTTTCAATATCATTAGGAAATTTTATTTCATATGTTTCTTACTCATTCCACTGGGCCTTCCATTCAAACTTGGGCAGTTTTCGCCTTGATTCTAATGAGTTAAGATAAACTTTTGACGGTTGTCATATCCTATTCTTTCCTGACATGCCTTTGTTACTAGGTTCACTGCCCTTTCCACACTTTGACTGTGGCATGGAAAAGAAACTATCTCCAGTGGCTTACATCGAGCCTGTAATAGCTCATCGTCGCTAAAATTGTTTAGTAGCAGTGGAGGAGTAATGATCTCATTTTTGCCAATCGATCATCTCGGTGTAGTCAATAGATTGGAAATTGAGGGTTCGAGGCAACTCAAAGTTTCTGGTACCTGAAAATCGTGTTCTTGAAAGGATGATTTTCTGAATAGCTTGCTCCCTAATTTTTAGTCTCTTGTCAGTTACCATTGATATGAGTATATTTTGTGGGTGGGCAAAGTAAGCGTTATTCTTTAATACTGGTTCTGTGATTGATCTATGTTGTTCATCTAAACTTCGAAGCAAGCACATTAAATGCCAAAAGTTATATGCACCATCAGTTGCATTAGGATGAGATTTTATCCAAAACCGCCCTGGAGCATAGAACTGCATAATAATCTTGACTATATCTTGAAGGTTTTTATCGGGATTTGACGTTGAGATATATAATCGAAGGACACTGTTGGCTAAAGTTAGCCAGCGAGCATGGTGAAGGGTACCTCGGGATCGAGTGGACAGATCTTGAGAAGTGTCTCCAGTTTGCACTGCCAGACACATATCATAGAGATATCTTTGATCACTGCTTAGCTCTTTCACAACATTTGCTGGAATTTCTTTAATGTTTCCCTTTACGCGAAAATATTTGACTACCTCCAATTTTGTTAAATCTGTTTTCAGTTTATTCCCAATTGAGCCCACAAAAGTATTTGGACCTGTTGTTTTACCATCAATGGTTTTGCAGACGTGCATAAAAGGCAGCTCATTCAAGTGCAAGAGGCACACCAACCACTGCACTGGTCTGTTAATATGAATTTCAACCAGTTTTATGGCTCCACCAAGTTTTCCTGTATTTACAGGAGTACCATCACACAGTAAAGCTTTGATAGTATCTGTGCTGTTCGAATAATAGTTATCAACTCTTCTGCTATGGAGCGAGCAGTTCCATTATCTGGTGTGACATGGTATACATAGATGCTTCCAGGTTCTTTCGCAATAACATAGTGTTCTCCTTTTATCTTTCCACTTTTAGTTAATGTGTTATCTTTCCTTCCATCAAATCCAAGGTACTCCATCTTCAGATTTTCGGATTTAGACCTAAAAATATTTGTTTCACCCATGCGGTTTCTTTCTCTTTCTAATTTCTTTGTGTCAAGCATGTTGGTGTGGTTAAGGATCCCCATATCTTTTAAAGCTGCATTGACTATTGCAGGTTTTTATAGGAGGTTTGCAAGTTTTTATAGGAGTGCCTGTTCTGAATATTCTCATTCAATTCTAAATCGCCTTCATAATCTACATCCTGACACTCTGAATCTACATCCATGTCCTCTTCGGTATTTTCTATAAATTCCGATGGTAAAACATTGGTGGCTTCAGTCATTTCTTCTTGTGCTTTTAGTTGACGGTTTTGTGCTTCTTGTGCTCTTGCTAAAGATCTCTTCTTTGTTCAACTAGCTATGCGATCAATTGGTCCTAACTGATTTTTTCTTTGTTTTGACCCACAAAAGACTCCCATTCTGCCATTGGTATTTTCTCCTTACACCTGCAAGATTTCCTCTCAATTCCCTTATCATAGCATTCACAAGAAGATATATCAAACATTTCATCATAC
Organism: Bathynomus jamesi; assembly: GCA_023014485.1. NCBI lineage: Eukaryota > Metazoa > Arthropoda > Malacostraca > Isopoda > Cirolanidae > Bathynomus > Bathynomus jamesi. Next base: position 29,098 of record JAJOZX010011662.1, read on the forward strand.
TGAGCTACTTTAAAGGCAAAACTTTCATTTCTTCGATGTAACGGCACCTTGTTAATCGTAGGAAAAGAAAATTTCATCCAAATGTCTTCAATATCTTTTACAACAACCCTGTAACAATCATTAATCATTAGCAGTTGCTGATCCTCTTGATTTAGCTTCTTCACGACGGCGCACAGAAAGGTAGTAGTCTCACAACATCTGCTTTTGAAGGAGTCATGGCTGCAGGGAATTCCGTAGGATATCCAAAGGCTGCATTTGAGGACTTGCTTCTAGTAGTCAGTTTATATTCAGAAATCAAATCAAATTATATGTAATTCATAATTTATGATAATTCAAATTATAAATAAAGCAAATGCAAATTATTTCTATTTATCTGAAAAATTATTTCTATTTATCTGAAACATAAAACTATCAAGCATTAAACAAACAACTTATCATGTAACATATAACAACATTAAACATATGCAAATATGAAGGCAAAAAAGGGAGGAGGGGCATGTGATAGGGGTAGTAGGGTAGCACATGCTTGATTTTTTTAATATTTTGTTGGTGATAAAAAAAACCTTCTCACATAGTGTACTTTTTAAGAAATAAAATTTTTTCCCATTTAAATATATGCAAATATCAGGGTAAAAAAGGGGGGGGGTATGTGCTAGGGGTAGCACATGCTTAATATTTTAATATTTTGTTAAGATGATAAAATGAAACTTCTTACATAGTGTACTTTTTAGGAATAAAAAATTTCCCATTTTCGACCTAGCCTAATATATATATATATATATATATATATATATATATATATATATATATATATATGTACAGGGCGTCCCAAAAAAATGTATACACACTTTAACAGCTGATAGCTCAATTGATGTTTCTTTCTTTCCAAGTTAAACCTATTAGAATTAATAATGGCAATCAGACTAAGCTTTGAACAAAGGAAATTCATTCTAAAATGCTACTGGAAGTGTGAAAACACAGTTGAAGTGCAAAGACAGTTTAGGAGGGAGTTTCAAACAGATCCACCAACGCGACTTACCATCACTCGAATTAGAGATAAGTTTGAAGCCGATGGAACTGTTCAGAATGTCCACAAGAAGCGTTCCGGAAGACCACGGACATCGACAAGCCCCACAAAGCAAGAAAGAGTACTGGAAACGTATCACCAAAGTCCAAGAAAATCTGTGCGGCAAGCGAGTCGTGAGGTAGGAATTTCAGAATCGTCTGTCCAACGCATTTGAAGCGCTGTCAATGGAAAAGTTACATTCCAAGATTAGTCCATGCTATTAATGAAGATGATCCGGACCGAAGAGTGGAGTATTGCGAGTGGTACTTGGCACGATGTGGATGTGGATTGGACGAAGGGGTTTCGTAGAATACCTCCGCGTTCACCAGACCTCACACCACTAGACTTTTTTTTATGGGGATACTTAAAAGACAAAGTCTACGCTATAAAACCTGCAACAGTCGCTGAATTGAGAGCAGCCATTGAACGAGAATGCACACAAATACCAAACGAAATGTTTCGTGATGTTTGCGATTCCATTGCTTCGCGTTATCAGCAGTGCCTGGACCAGAACGGACGTCAGTTTGAAAACAGGCGTTGACAAAACAATTAAATAATGTCTGTAGATTCTATTACATTTTGAAAATGAAATGTATTTTAATAAACACTGCCTTTATAATTATTTAAAGTGTGTATACATTTTTTTGGGACGCCCTGTGTATATATATATATATATATATATATATATATATATATATATATATCGCTCAAAAGTTTGGAAGCACCTGTAGGTTTCTCGTTCATGTTTTACACTTCATAAAAGGTGTCATAGCCTGTATGAAATCGCTCAGTGAATCCGTATTATATCCAAAGGTGGGCAGGACCGAGTTCCAAAGGACCGAATTCCAGGAACTCGGTCCTTTTTAAGGACCGTGAGCTGAAAGTCGGTCCTTTTCTCAGTGAGGACCGAAATGAGGAGCGACGGTCCATTTTTAAGCAATTCCGGACGGTCTTTTTTAGTGATTTTAGTGTGTTTAGTGATTATTTGAAGTTCTAAAGAAGATGCTAGTCTTCTTGAAGGGAAACTCAAGCATTTAACTTAATAACTTTTTTTCATCATTTATGTATTGTATTAATTATAGTTTACGTTAATAAAATTAAAGATTTCCGGTGTCTTTAATTTCATTTTTCATTTTAATCAAATTTTTCACTTATATTATATATAAGGACCGAGGACCGAGTCGTTCCTAGGTCCTATCTTCAGAAAGGACCGTGACCGGGACCGTCGGTCCTTTTTGAGGCCCGGGTGCCCACCTTTGATTACCGTATATCTAAAACACTTTATATTTTAATGTGCTGAGGTTGATTTTTGGTTTTCATTCAGACTAAATATGAAAAGGGACCTTAGAAGATATTTAAATGACGCTAAAGTGGATATGATATTAGAAGGGCTCGGTTTGGCTGGCCCGAGATTGTCTATATTTCACGAAGAATAGTGAGCAGGGGTATTTTTTTTTATGTAGGAAGAAAGGGTGAAGGGCGGATGCCGGAAAAGAGCTCCCTCCCCATAGAAAGGGAAGAAGAGAACCAAAATACAAATATTATTCTTAATATATATTTTTTAATTTTGAAAAGATTGTATAGTGTGTAAAATGCATGTGTGTGTAGTTAAGGAGAACAGTGACAGGGGAAACGAGAGTTCCAGCATTCTCTCTCTCCTGCCTAACGCCCCACCCAGGAGTACTTCCCTGGTCGACTCGTGCATACAATCTCCCCCTTTTTGTCTACAATGTAGCCAGAAGGGCAATGACACAAAATAAATTGTATTAAATAAGCACATTAGTGAGCGGAAAGTAACAGTGAAACAAGATGACAAAACAACATTGTCACGAATTCTGAAGCGTGTCCGGAAGCCTACAGTACCAAATCTTATTTGTTTAGTTCTCTTCCACTTATTTTGACTGCGACAGTGCAAGATCGTCGTTCCAGACTACTCTTAGTTAAGCTCTGAACAGATTTTGATGCAATTGTCTTCCATTCACGATTTACAAGTCATTTGGTGAAGGTTGCTTTGTCCCCACTATTATGCTTGTTTGTACCTTTTTTTTATTACCGTCAGTAGTATGGCCGCAAAATGGGAGCGTGCATATGCAATGTTGATCATATGAGTGCCAGTGCCAACCCTTCCCACTTGTTGCAAGACCCCCCTCCAGTGCCACCCCCAGGGTGCCAAAAAAAAGGTGGGTGAGTCCACCTAACCTATTTGGTGGAGAAGTTGGAACGGCCTCAACCACCAAAGAGGTATACCTAACCTAAGAGAGAGAGGAGGAGAGAGAGAGGAATAGACCATCCAGCTTCTGCGAGAGGCAGAAACTTAATGAGAGCTCAGGCAGCAACACTTGACTTAGAACTCGAAATCCACCAGTTAGCTTAATCAGCCAGTTGACAGTTGGCCTAATCCGCCAGTTGTCTTGGAAGGCATAAATGGCCTCTATATATTAATAACCTTCGAACGAATTAAGCGTACATAAACGCACATATACTCCCCGACTATACGCCCATAGAACCTCGATTATCACACACGCATATATATATATATATATATATTGAGAGGAGGGGCGACACGCTTGACCTTCGCGAAATGAGAAATCATCACGTGGAACCTTTGTAAGGTTTTATATATATATATATAAACAGATGCATGCAAAGCCCCAATATCAAAATATATACGAGCACAACCACCACACCAAAAAAAAAAACCACCACATCACTACCAGTCGTTTAAGTATAAATTTTAGGAGCTCATCCCATCAACATCACGTAACCGATATGAGGGCTACAACCAAGCGTCGAAACTTAGACGATTGGTGTTGAAGCATTATTCCACACCCACCACCACTGCTTTACTTATCAGATCCTGGTAGACCGATAAGGTCTCTAAATGCGACCCAATAGACAGAGCTATTAAACATAAGCAAATACATTTATGGGGCTAAGGGGGTAGACCGACATGGTCTCAAAAAAAAGTAACGCCAATAGTTTTTCTATTGAGCTTCTCATGGTATAATACCACGAGGCTAATTTGACATTTATTGGGCCATCTTTTAAACAAAAAATCAAATAAGATAAACTAAATTTAATACAAAAACAAATTTTCGTCATAATACGCAATTTTATCCTTAAACTATAACATAAAAAGCATTAATTTGATTTTTAAAACAACATAGATATTAAATTAGGGGTAACTTATTAATTTTTTCCTCTTCTACTTTCAGCCCTACCGCGACATTGCTGCACTATTTTTAATATAATTTAAAACCGGCATTTACGATCATATTAAATCTTACGGTAAAGTATTACATTCGCGGCTCCATCTGTGAAAGTAACAGATCTGTAAAAGTAGCAAAAAAAAATCAAGAATTATCACCAAATAATGCAGAAAAAACAATAATTATCACCAATTAAATAACTAAGGTTATTGAATGCCCATTTAGGTCAATTGAATGGCCGGTTAGGTCAACTGTGCGCCCTTGATGATTGGTTAGATTAAGTCGTGATATTTTCGTTAACTAACCAAAATATCACGACTTAACCTAACCAATCGTCAAGTGCGTGCAGTTGCCCTAACCTGGCATTCAATTGACCTAACCTGGCATTCAATTGACCTAACTGGGCATTCAATTAACCTTAGTTATTTAATTGGTGATAATTATTGTTTTTTTCTGCATTATTTGGTGATAACTCGATTTTTATGCTACTTTTACAGATCTGCTACTTGGTTAAATTTAAAACAATCCTCTGTAACTAGTTTAAGCTCACTGACGGAACATCCAGTGCACACATCCATCATCAACATCGTTACACTCCAAACTGACGCATTTCCACCTCATTGTCCCATTTTATAGGCAATCATGCGCGGAATGGCACAAAGTAGTTGATATTAAAAATATTAATTAAAAATTTTTGGAGAAATTAAAAAAAAAATTAGAAATAGCAGGATTTTTACTTATTCTATATCTATATAAATACATGACTTTTATAACTAAAAAGTTGATTTTCGTGGAGCCGTGAAAGTAATACTTAGCCAATCTTACTGTTGAAGATATCCAGATAATGATGCAAAATTATTTTAAAAGGCATAGAGTCTTCGAAGTATCTTAAACTTTGGTACAAAAAATATTAATATATAACTAGATTTTAAGTTTTAGTTGGGCATACCCAATAAATATCGTTTTCTCTGCGTATTTATAAAAAATGGAATTTATGGTATAACTCATTTAATTGCACCTACAATTCAATAAATAGATTTAATATGATTTACTCTAAATAATTTCTCTCTTCAACATTACTTCGGGATAACTATCGCCAGAATACCCATAGAGTATTTGAACATCTTGTTCCTCAAGCTTCGCACAGTTCAATGTAGCCTATAAAGTCGCAAAGGAGGGAGGGCTAGGGCGTCTTTCAGTATTCGCCACATCTTCCGTCTTCACCGAATACCACTTCATAAACGTCGAACACGCAGTATCAAAGGCAGCCATCACTATTTTTCGTCTACGTGAGAAAATACACGTCTGAGATCCAGGGCTTGCAGCGGTCAACTGAGGACACAGGGTAGAGATATGCCCAGGTAGTGGCAGAAGACACGTGACCTTTGATCGATCATACAGGGGGCGGAGTTTAGGGTTTTTCCTATACGTACGCTACTGTTTAATTATTTGGAGAGATGTTACATAATGAAGTTTAATTGACTTAGAAATAAAGACTTAAACCTTTATTCCTTAATGTATGTGGGGGGTCAATTACATATATGAAATAACTTTGCCTACCATACCAAATAAACTTCAAATATATATATAGTAGTGTATTTCAGGCTTTAATTAAAAGTCGCTGTACTGCTTAGAAGATTAATCCATAAATTCAAATTTTATAACAATAAAGGAAATATACTGAACATTTTCTGGCTGATTGGCACCAATGTGTGTGTCTGTATTGATTCTAATGGAGTTAACCGTGATTTGTCGGTGTTTACATTCGCGGCTCGCCCCCTGCCATCCCACCACAATGCGCCTCAGTCAGTGTCTCTCAGCGATACCAAAGTCAATATTAGCAACAATGTTAGCAGAGGAGGGTTACAACAATGCTTTCCCCATGAATTGAAATTAGAGGGGGCGTTCGAATTTTTAATGGGTGAGGCCCGAAGGGTGAGACCGTGAGGGAAAAGGTGGGCTTTATGGCACCATAGTAAAAAACTAAAAGGCCCCTAATCGGACTACAAGATTAGGGGCAAGACTGCGCTATTTATTTAATTTGTATATATTTAATGGAGAAGTGGTGCTCTCCGTATAATTAACCTTAAGTGTATTCCTATATAGCTATCCATCTAACTGTCTATATATCTATCTGCCTGTCTCTCCATCTATCTAGCCATCTATTTATCCATCTATCTATCTATCTATCTATCTATATATATATATATATATATATATATATATATATATATATATATATATATATACAGTGGGGGGAAATAAGTATTCGTACACCTGCAAAATTGTTTTTCAATAAACTTACAATCAAACGAATTACTTCAAAGTTGAACAAAAGATGGCTATTGGTATACAATTAATATGTATTAAACGAACGAACCAAAATTACGAATAAATAACTCGACAAATTAAATTTACGAAATTACTGTAGGTGGGGAAAAAAGTATTCGTACAAATTAATTTTCATAACTTAATATTTAGTTGCGTAACCATTGTTGGCAATAACTGCTTATAGACGTTTTCCGTAGGTTCCTACTAGTGCTTTGCAACTTTCTGTCGGAATTTTAGCCCACTCTTCTTTGCAAATAACCTTCAAATCGGCGATGTTCCTCGGGTTCCTCAAATGAATCTGCTTTTTTAATATTCGCACAAGTTCTCAATCGGATTCAAATCAGGCGACTGGCTAGGCCACTGCAGCATCCTCACATTGTTCTGAACGAACCACTCCCGAGTAAGTTTGGCAGTATGCTTCGGATCGTTATCTTGTTAGAAGCACCATTCATCTCCAAGCTCCAACTGTTGGACAGAGGCGAACAAATATTCTTCTAAAATATCGCGATACAGTGCTCCATTCATTGTTCCCTCTATGACGTGAATTGCTCCAGTACCATTAGATGAAAAGCACCCCCATACCATGATGCTTCCGCCTCCGAACTTTACAGTAGGGATGGTGTTCTTTGGATCAAGAGCGCATCCATCTTTCCTCCACACATGACAAGCCGTGTTCCTTCCAAATAACTCTATTTTCGTTTCATCTGACCAAAGTACGGTATTCCAGAACTCTTTAGGCTTTTCTAAATGCTCACGGGCAAACTTCAAACGAGCATCTCTATGCATTTTCTTTAGTAGGGGTGTTTTCCTTGGACGGCGAGACTTCAGGTTAATCCTGTGTAGTTCATTACTGATAGTCCGTTTAGTGACCGAAGTTCCTGCAGCCATTAATTCTTCTTGAATCTCCTTGCGAGTCGTCATAGGGTTTTCTTTAACTTTTCTTGCCATCCTTCTCCCAGCTCGGGGAGAAATGTTTCGAGGAGCACCAGTTCGAGGAAGGTTGTGAGTAGTACCCGTCTTCTTCCATTTCAAAATAACGGAGCCTATTGTACTGAATGGGATACTTAACCTCTTTGAAATGTCTCTGTAGCTCAACCCTTCATTGTGGAGCCTGATTATCTCATTTTTCTGTTCAACAGAGAGTTCCTTCGTCTTCGCCATGGCGACATCCTTCATGCATTAAGACTGAACAATGAATGAGAGCTGCAGGAAATGACGTCATCATAACGTGTCGCAAACAGTGTTGGAACATTCCAGAAGACTCGTGTAGATGCTAGAGACCTCTATTTGTCCTCTACTTGTCCTCTAGAGACCTCTATTTGTAACTTTTCCTAAGTGTACGAATACTTTTTTCCCCACCTAATTTCGTAAATTTAATTTGTCGAGTTATTTATTCGTAATTTTGGTTCGTTCGTTTAATACATATTAATTGTATGCCAATAGCCATCTTTTGTTCAACTTTGAAGTAATTCGTTTGATTGTAAGTTTATTGAAAAACAATTTTGCAGGTGTACGAATACTTATTTCCCCCCACTGTATACACACACACACACACACACACATATATATATATATATATATATATGTAGCGGATCGACAAGAAATAGACTAACAAATAGACAGACAAATCCTTTCCTTCCACGCTATCATCAAACAGTCTTGGAAAACACACGTGGGCAAAGAATCAAACAATGGAAACGTCTGTTTCTTCCCAAAAGACGCGAACGCAAGCTCTTCAACAAAAGCAACAAAAGGACGCGCGGAAAAGGCGTCTTAAGATTTGGCGCGAAGTCCTACGTCACAGGAACGACGTATAAAAGCGAGCTTCCACTCACACTCATTCTCACTCACACAGACACTCGCTTCCTACCTCGTCGAGCAGATCTCATCACGTCAACCGCCCTCCGGCTTCCCGCCGTTGGAGAGGCCTGCTTCTTCCTTGAAGGCCTACGATTTATCATCAAGTAAGACCTTCTACAGACCGCCTGCAGAAGCAATCCTTCGAAGCCCAACCAGAATCACTTCGGGCCTACGGTTTACAAGGTCAGCCTTCAAGTTTCTCTACATTCCTCGAGATATATTCAGCACCTCAGGCCTACGCCTGCAAGATCATTTATAGGCCATCCTGCACCTCGAGAAGTAACATCACCTCAGGCCTATGTTTTACGAAGCCTACATCAAGCATCTCCATCATCTCGAGAGGCTTAACGGACAACGACAACTCGAGTCTACGGTAATAGTTTCCTCTTCAACCCGCCTTCAACAGAGTTTACATCGTCCCGGTTAAGATAAGTACATCCTATTCTAAGTACTCTTGTGAAGCCTACATTAAACTACCGCCGAACGGTAGACTATACCCCAAGTGTAATTAAGCGTTCCAACTGACTCTCGTGAAAGAACGCAGTAGGCCTATTATCCAATTCAAGTGTCATTTCAATACCGTAATTCCGCGTATCATCCGTTATTATGTTCAATTCATATATTTATGTGATAACTAAATATTCTCTTGGCGTAATCACTTAACATCACATAATGGTCTTATATATAAATGATATTTGTGTAATCATTGTCAAGCATTTCAATCCATTATTATTAGGCCGCATCAATTATTCTATGTGCATCCATGCAATCATTTAGCCTACTTAATCAGTGTCATGTTTTCCATTCAATGTACCAAACGCACGTGCATTCTTTATATCATTACTAGGCCCATTCAATCATCTAGCCTACTTAATCAGAGTGTCATGCTTTCCATTCAATGTACCAAACGCACGTGCATTCTTTATATCATTTACTAGGCCCATTCAATGTTCCATGTTGCATGCTATTTACATACCATCAATGAGTATATATTATTACGTGTCAATTAAGCTATTAACATTTCATCTTATTAGCTAAGTCTATGTCATAAGCATAACGTAAAACTATCAATTAATTACTGTCAATTCTTTGTTAATCACGGTGAATAAATAATATCTTTATTTTCAAAATAAAATACCATCAATGAGTATATTATTACGTGTCAATTAAGCTATTAACATTTCATCTTATTAGCTAAGTCTATGTCATAAGCATAACGTAAAACTATCAATTAATTACTGTCAATTCTTTGTTAATCACGGTGAATAAATAATATCTTTATTTTCAAAATAAAATACAAAACAATAAGGTACTTTTTATAACCTTAACAATAATTTGCTTGGGTGTAATCCAAGCTGGTGACCCTCGCTGCCATTCCGGTCGCTTCCAATAGTATGGTGGGCCTACCCAAATAGCTACTTTCCAATCGGTGATACTGTATGACATCATAAATTATTAACCCAGCCTTTCATTAATAAGCAATCAGTCATTGCATTAATTAATCACTAGCATACAATCAGATCATTATCACCTTAAACGGCTAAAACTAGGTCCACTATATATATATATATATATATATATATAACGGGTGCGGCAAAAATAACGCCCTTTTTAGTTTATTCTCTTTTATTGAAGGAAATAAATCAATTACAGCATTTTAAGAGAAATAATAAGGTTTTTAAGAAAAATACAGCATTTTAAGAAAAATAATAAGTACTTTCTCAGTAAAAACTAAAAAATAACAAAATGATACAATATAAAACTAAAAAATTATACTGTAAAAACTATAAAGATACAATTATTAAAAGGGCGTTACTTTTGCCGCACCCGGTATATATATATATATATATATATATATATATTGGCTATGTGCGGTGGAGAGCGCAAGAGAGCAACTCGCTCTTCCACCAAGCCAGGCCAAGAGGCGGGGTCACCAGCTTGACCTTTTTGTGAAGAGAGACCGACCTAGAGGGGGACACTAACAAAATATACAAATGGTCAGAAGACAACAATATGCCATTTAACACCGAGAAATTTCAGCTCTTGAGATATGGTAGAAATGAGGAAATTAAACAGACTGGATATTATGCCAGATGAGCAGGGTGTACCTGGCTATGTGCGGTGGAGAGCGCAAGAGAAGAGAGCAATTCGCTCCTCCACCAAGCCAGCCCTAGAGGCAGGGGCCCCCCCTAGCTTGACTTTCGTGTGAAGAGAGAACGACGCACAGAAACGCATCGAGGTACACACACACACACATTTTATTCATGCAGTTATCCGTGATTCACTGTCGTTAATTGAATTAACATGACTTACTAATTGTTACCATTGTGCACTTATCCGTGATCGTGACATGGAGTTAACCGTGATTTGGTGGTGTTTACATTCGCGGTCCTCCCCGCCATCCCACCACAATGTGCCACAGTCAGTGTCTCTCAGCGCAGCCAAAGACAATATTACGGACGATACAAAGATCAGCAGAAAAATCAGCGAGTAGTACCAAACCTCAAACTAAACCCAATTACCAACCAAACAATAGGAAAGGCAGAATGTGTACTGTTCCCAAACTAAAGGCCTGACAAGGGACCTCCTCAACACTGAAGGAAAATAGCTTGGCTGTTAGGGGGTCAGGACTTTTTAACCAGCTTCCTAAGGACCTCAGAAACGTTACAGGGGTCAAAGTTGAAGTCTTCAAGAGAAGACTAGATGCCTGGCACAGGACGGTACCAGATGAGCTGGGTGTACCTGGCTATGTGCAGTGGAGAGCACAAGAGAGCAACTCGCTCCTCCACCAAGCCAGGCCTAGAGGCGGGGCCACCAGCTTGACCTTCATGTGAAGAGAGACCGATGCAGAGGGGACACTAACAAAATATACAAATGGTCAGGAGATATGATAGAAATGAGGAACTTTGTCAACATCCATCAACTGAAGCGTTGAAAGCAGTTTTAAACATCGAGTATAGCAATTTAACTTGAAGTGGTATTATTATTAAATATTTAAATTAAACATCTGAGTCTTTCGCAATGAAAATTAGGCGGCAACCTACATTTTAACACACAACTATCATATCTACAGCTAATTGCGCAAAAGTACATTTCTCTTTCATATATATATATATATATATATACACACACACACCCTAGAGCATATCGTATATACTAAGTTAATTGGAATTACCTGTTTGATAACTTATGCGATCTAATGACTGTTGTAGTAATCAAGATTTTAATCATTATTATAATTTCTTATTTACTTTACTTTCTACTCTTTATTCCATTTTACTTCTACCATTTACCATTTTCTTTACACACGTTTCGCCGTTGCTTTATAAATATTGGTAGCGTGGTCGAATTTGGAAACCGTTACGGGGAAGGGGGGTTAAAGTATACTCTAATTACACTTTTTAATACTTTATTTACGCCGAAATGACTCTAGTTAAACAGGGGAATGCGACGGGTAAAATTTAATATTACTTAAGCCGAGAGAGACACCAAAAGAATAGCCTACATTTTAAATTACGTTCTAACACCAAAACACCTTACTGGCCCACGGCTGTCCGAATGACTCGAGGGTGTTGTGTTGCCCATTCATATTTAATAATTTTAATAAACAAACCATCATTTATCTTAATTTAGACATTACTAATTTATCGTAATTACATTTATTATTAAACATTATAATCTTTATTAAACAAAAATTAATATTCTTAATTTAGACATCACTACACTGTGCAATAACTACATGTGGAGAATCTGGCAACCATTTTTCTAAACGCACTCCATCAATGCCATTTTACTTAGTCAGATTAATTTAAAGAAGTGCTAACACCAAATCAAACATACAGCCATATTCTAAATCTGCGTATTGTCACACAACTAAACGTAGAAGAATGGAGGCAACCATAGTGCAATTTAGCAGACCAGAAGCTGCTGAACAACTCAAAACTAACTGTGAAGGGGCAAAGCCCATCCAAAATAGGGACGTAGGCAAGTAAAGGGTTAAAATAATAATAATACTAATGTACTCAAATCTCTCTCTCTCTCTCTCTCTCTCTCTCTTCTCTCTCTCTCTCTCTCTCTCTCTCTTTCCATCTGTTTGTCCTGTCCTGCGCAGATTCGATTATCGTATTGTTCAGTACTCATCTGGTCAGGGTGTTGTTCAAAGTCCCTTGTCTAGAAAGCAACTTTTTCTTACATCAAATTACCCGAATGAGGCGGAATGCTGCAGAGGGTCAAAAGTAGGACGGTCTTCAACAGTTCATAAATCACTTAACCTGTTATGCAGACAACCTGGTCCAGGTTTGATGAGGGCATACAACACTACTGTTAACAAATCCAATTTAGTGTTTATTATACCTCTTCCTAATAATGCTCTAGCTTGTCAGGATACAGTACCAACTGAGGCATCTTATCGCTGTGAGAATGCATTTTCCCCTTATGTCCAAAAAATGTAACCAAAAGTATCCTGAATGCAATAGTATATTATTTAAGACCATTAAGGAACTGTGATATCTTCAATTCCTTAAGGGGGGGGGGAAGCAGACAAATCATGTTTATTTATTTTATTAGCTATCTTCATATATCATTTTCTCTGAACTTCCTCAGTGGCAATAAGAAGCCTCCTGAAGGATACAACTTAATTGTAGAATGGAAAAACTTATCTTGAAACTTAATATGTAAGAGCAATTTGCTTACTCTCTCAAATAATTATCTCTTTTCATGGCCCATCTGCGACCAACACAGTGTTCTCATGTTCACTTATTACCTTCACTATTGAGTTTACATTACAAAATGGATACGCACTGTTGTTAGTGGGGAAAATAACATCCCTTTAATCTGATGTGTGTAAATAATGTATTTAAGTAAGATTTAATTGCATCTTTAATTGATGACTCATCTATCTTGAGAAAACCCTCCTTAGCCAAACAGAGGAAAAAATGAGTAAGTTACCCCTAATTTAATATCTATTTTGGTTTAAAAATCATATTAATGCTTTTTATGTATAGTTTAAGGATAAAATTGTGTATTATGGCGAACATTTGTTTTTGTATTAAACTTAGTTTATCTTATTCGATTTTTTGTTTAAAAGATGGCCCACAAAATGTCAAATTGGCCTCGTGGTATTATACCATGAGAAGCTCAATAGAAAACCTATTGGCGTTGCCTTTTCTTGAGATCTTGTCGGTCTATCCCTTGGCCGCCCCATAAACGTATTTGTTTATGTTTAATAGCTCTGTCTACTGTGGTCGTATTTAGAGACCTTATCGGTCTGCCAGGAGCTGGTAAGTAAAGCCGTGGTGGTGGTTGTGTAATACTGCTTCATCACCAATCGTCTAAGTTTCGACGCTTGGTTGTAGCCCTCATATCGGTTACGTGATGTTGATGGGATGAGCTCCTAAAAGTCTATATTTAGACGATTGGTGTTGATGTGGTGGGTATTTTTTTGGTGTGGTGGTTGTGCTCGTATGTGTTTTGCTATTGGGGCTTTGCATACATGTTTGTTTTTTATATATATATATATATATATATATATATATATATATATATATGTGTGTGTGTGTGTGATAATAGGGGCTCTATGGGCGTATAGTCGGGGAATGTATGTGCGTTTGTGTACGCTTTTAATTCGTTCGAAGGTTATTAATATATACAGGCCACTTATGCCTTCTAAGCCAACTGGCGGATTAGGCCAACTGTCAACTGGCTGATTAAGCCAACTGGCGGATTTCGAGTTCTAAGTCAAGTGTTGCTGCCTGAGCTTTCATTAAGCTACTGCCTCTCGCAGAAGCTGGATTGTCTATTCCTCTCTCTCCTCCTCTCTCTCTTAAGTTAGGTATACCCTTTTAGGGGTTGAGGCCGTCCCCAACTTCTCCCCCAAAGAGGTTAGGTGGACTACCCCAGCTTGCTAGAGGAGTTCCCCACTTTTTTGGCACACTGAGGCTTGGCATTGGGGGAGGGTGGCTTGCAACAAGGGGGAAAGGGGGTTGGCACTGCCTCTCATATGAGCAACATTGTAATTGCATATGGACTCTCCCATTTTGCGGCCATACTATTATGATCTTGGAAGCGAGAATTCTCTTCAAACGTGGTCAGTCTCAGCGACTTTGGTTACTAAAGCACCATCCAAACGGACCCCTCTATATCATACCCATTTTAAGGTAATTTAAATCTCTCCTAAGGGTCATTTTTATATTTACTAGCTAAAGATGGGGCTTCGGGCCCATTTAGCACCTCCGATGCTGGGGCCTTAAGCCCCATCTAATTCCGGACAATTGTTTATACAAACAGGAAAAAGGAAATGTAAAAAAAAAATCCTGTTTCAAATAGTTGTATTTCCTTATTCTAACAAACATCAACTCTAACATACATCTAACATCAATACCTCATTCTAATAATCATCACCATTTTAAATAGTCTGTGGACGCTTCTAAAAAATTTCATTCACCTTTGTGAAATCGAGAAAAGTAGTTCGATCAGTAAAATTATAAAAAAGAACGCAGCCATGAAAATCTAAAGTTTCACATCGGAACCCATTGTGTCAAGATTTGTGAAGTTGCATTTAAAGTCCAAGTTCCTCGTGAACTTAAACAACTAAATATTAAGCTTTCGCTGCCTTAGTAATTTCTTTTGAAAATCTTCGGTATGAAATTATTTACTGACTTTTTCGGTATGAAATTATTTACTGCGACTTTTTCCACAGACAGACAGACAGATAAATAGATAGACAGAGTCAGATCCATTATAGTAAAGAAAGATTCTGAATGAAAAGCAAATTTCAACTCAGCATATTAAACTATAAAATGTTTTAGATATAATATGGATCCAAAGATCGATTTGATACAAGATATAACGCCTTATCATAAAGTGTGAAACATGAACGAGAAACCTACGGGCGCTTCCAAACCTTTGAGTGGTAGTATATATATATATATATAATATATATATATATATATATATATACAGGGTGGGGCACGGGAATCAAGTGTTTTTTGAATAGCTAGTAATCGGCCATTAGGAATGGGAGGGGCGTGCGGTAGGTAGCATTCCATTCCTGGGTTCATAGCATTTAACTTTAACTAACACTCACCTTTATCTTTCAGGTGCCATCATGGAGCAGTGGACGTTAGAACACCGCATGTTCGCGTATGATCATTTTGTTAGGAGTGGCGAGTCAGTGACAGCAGTTCAGCGTGCGTTTCGCCGCAGATTCAACATTCATCGAAATGACTCTGTTCCCGCTCGTGACACAATCTTACGTTGGGTTAACAATCTTCGAACAGGAGGCTCAATAATGAAAACAAAACCGAAGGGGCCGCAACGCACTGTGCGTACTCCAGAGAACGTTGAAAGGGTCAGACAAGCGATGTTGCAAAGCCCAGGCCGCTCTGCTCGGAGACATTCAGCTGCACTCGGAATCAGCAATCGTACTGTTAGACGGATTTTGCATGAAGAATTACATTTTCACCCATACAAGTTAGCGATGGTGCAGGAATTGAATGTAAACGATTGCCCCCAACGACTGAATTTTGCACAGGAAATGCTTGCACTTTATGAGCAGAATGAAAACATGATGGTGGTAATGAGTGATGAAGCCCATTTCCACCTTAATGGGGCCGTCAACAATCAAAACTGTCGGTATTGGGCTGCTGAAAATCCGCGACAACTCCATGAAAAACCGCTGCATAGCCCTAAGGTTACAGTTTGGTGCGCGGTGGGAAAGTTTGGCGTCATCGGTCCCTATTTCTTCGAACAAAATGGGGTTACCGTTACCATAACATCTGGGCGTTACATTGAGATGGTGAACACCTTTTTCATCCCTGAGTTACGAAGAAGGCGTATTGCTCGTCGACATTTGTGGTTTCAGCAAGATGGGGCCACGCCACACACCGCCAGAGCGTCAATGGCTGTTCTTCGCCCCCTGTTTCCCAACCATCTCATTTCGAGATTTGGTGACATTGCATGGCCCCCTCGGTCCCCTGACTTGTCCACATGTGACTTCTTTCTATGGGGGTACCTCAAGTCACGTGTCTACGAGGACAAGCCCCGTACATTAGATGCATTGAAGGAAGCGATCCGTCAACAAATCATCCAATCAACAGAGACCTGCTGGGAAGAGTGGAGGCCAATTTTCGTAAACGCCTTCAACAATGCGTCGACGGCCAAGGACATCATATGCCAGATATAATTTTCGGTACATGATTATTATGACATGAAATGCTATGTTCTTACGAATGTTGTTCTACCAATATATTTTCTTTACAAAAATAAATATCATTTTCCTGATTATTCCAAAAACACTTGGTTCCCGTGCCCCACCCTGTATATATATATATACACACACACCGAGGTTACCAAGTGATTTGGAAGGTTTCGAGAAGGAAATGAGTCTTTGGAAGATGATGAAAGAAGTGGTCGTCCGTCCGTCTTGTTTGTAACAACTTCATCTCCGTAGACAGCTGCAGGCATTCCGTGCGTTTCTGTAGCCGTCTTACCAAGTTTAAAACAAAATTTGATGATTGTACGTTGCTCAAATTTCGACATTTTCTGCAAAATCGCCAGACGCCACAAAAACGCCCTCACACAAAGCAATGACACGGAGCACTAGTGCGTAGTTGAATGGTGTTTGTTGGCATCTGGCAAGTGGCCAAGGTGACGTCATCAGCCATACACACTGACATCACCTAGTAACACGCGTTCATTAGTTGCGGGACTATTTACCGAACTTTTTGATCACACCTCGTATATATATATATATATATAGTAGACCTAATATTAGCCGAGTGAGGTGATACTGATTAATTTAGTGCTAATGATTAATTGGTGGAATGATTGATTGGTAATGGCAAGGCTGGGTCAACAATTTATGATGTCCTACGGTATCACCGGTTTGATGTGACTAATGAGGTAGGCTTACTATAATTACTTTCTGGAATGCCACGAATTGATTCGAGGTCACCAGCTTGGATTACACCCAAGCAAATAATATTAATATGGTTATAAAAATCACTTGTATTTCTTGTTTAATTAAGAAAATAAATCAGTTATTTGTTCACAGTGAATAACAAATGCAATGACAGTAGTTATAGTGATTAACAATTATATAACGGCATTTATATTATGCTAACGAGTACCTGAGAAGTATGTCAGACTGATCCAAGATATGTATGAGGGAGCTATTACGAGGGTGCGAAGTAGTATGGGAGAGACCGAGAAATTTGAGGTACGAGTTGGTCTACACCAGGGATCAGGGCTGAGTCCGCTGATTTTTGATATTGTGATGGATGTGATCAACAACGTGACACGACAATTGGGCGCAGGACAAATGAGCGCCGACAATTGAGCGCCAAGACAAAAGAGCGCAAGACAAAAGAGCGCAAAAACAAAAGAGCGCAAAAACAAACGAGCGCAAAAACAAACGAGCGCAAAAACAAACGAGCGCAAAAACAAACGAGCGCAAAACAATTGAGCGAGAGCAAGCAAATAAAAACTGGATAAAAGAAACAAAATAAGCTTAAACAAATATTTATTAAGGATGTTAAAAAAACAATATTTATTAAGGATGTTAAAAATAATGTAGTTAGGTTAGGTTATTGTTTTGCGCAAAAACAAAAGAGCGCAAACCAATTGAGCGAGAGCAAGCAAATAAAAACTGGATAAAAGAAACAAAATAAGCTTGAAAAAATATTTATTAAGGATGTTAAAAAAACAATATTTATTAAGGATGTTAAAAATAATGTAGTTAGGTTATTGTCTTGCGCTCATTTGTCTTGCGCTCATTTGTCTTGGCGCTCAATTGTCGGCGCTCATTTGTCCTGCGCTCATAAGTCGGGGTAGCGATCAGCAAAGACGTGATAGAGGAGGCTCCATGGACCATGATGTTTGCTGATGACATCGTATTGTGCTCAGAAACAAGAGAGGGAGTGCAAGAGAAATTAGAGTGGTGGAGAGTAGCTCTGGAAACTAGAGGACTAAAAATAAGCAGAGAAAAGATCGAGTATATGAAATGTGCACCTGAAGACGAACAAATAGGAAGTGTCATGGTCCAGGAATTTATTATAAAGAAAGTTAAAAGTTTCAAGTATCTGGGATCATTCATAGAGGAAAAGGGAGACTTGGAAGTAGAAATAAACAACAGAATTCAAGCTGGCTGGAAAAATTGGAGAGAGGTATGGCCGATGAAAAGAAGCCTGGAAAAGAAAATGGAAGTGGCAGAAATGAAGATGCTCCGATGGCTGTGTGGAGTGACTAGGAGGGATAGAGTGAGGAATGATTTAATAAGAGGAACAACAAAGGTGACGGAAATCTCCAAGAAGGCACAGGAAAGGAGATTGAGATGGTATTGGTATGGGCATGTCCAGAGAAGGGAGGAGC
Source organism: Bathynomus jamesi (assembly GCA_023014485.1). NCBI lineage: Eukaryota > Metazoa > Arthropoda > Malacostraca > Isopoda > Cirolanidae > Bathynomus > Bathynomus jamesi. Next base: position 47,932 of record JAJOZX010011662.1, read on the forward strand.
GACCCCACATAGAAGTGGGCTAATAAGGCTGCGGAAGAAGAAGATTATATTATGCTAATGATAACTGAAGCTTAGAAAATGAGGAAATGGTTATACAGCTTAATTGTTAATATATACTGTATATGCTAATGAGTTGTGCACAAATTGAACGCAGCATGAAATAAGAAGCCTATGATAACAGAAATTATGTATGTACGTTGCTGCACTAAATGGATTACGTAATACAATGGTTTAGGTAGGCTAGAGAGTTACGCATAAATGGAACATAGAATGAATGATGCAGCCTGATGATAATAGAAATTATGCACGTGCGTTTGGTGCACTGAATGGATTACGTAATATACTGATTTAGGTAGGCTAGAGAGTTACGCATAAATGGCACATAGAATAGATGCTGCAGCCTATTTATAATATAAATAATGTACGTACGTTAGGTACACTGAATGGATTACGTAATACAGTAACTTAGGTAGGTTAAAGAGTTATGCATAAATGGAACATAGAATAAATGATGCAGCCTAATGATAATAGAAATTATGCACGTACGTTTTGGTACACTGAATGGATTAGGCCGTCTAGAATGAAATGCCTAAAAGAACACGTAAACAGTAGGATGCATGATAAGTATGATAAATTGTACGATGATCACAATGACAGGGTGATACAAAATTACGGTATTTGATGCAACACTAGAACTAGGCCTACTGCAGTCTTAACGGGAAAGTTAGTTTGAACGATATTGAAAGCACTTTTAGGTATAGCCTAATCACGCCGCTGCGGTTACGCTCTGTAGGCTTAGCGAGCATTGCATAAGAACGAGGCACAGAAAGCTTACCGACAATGTTGAAAATACCTCGTGTGATGAAGAGATGCTTGAAAGTTGACCTTGTAGAACGTAGGCCCGAGGTAAAGTTGACCGTCCTGTATTTCGCACGTCGAGGATGACCTTGAGACCGGTAACGTGCCTATTGAAGCTTGTTGAACGGGCGCCGATCGACTTGAGGTGAAGGATGAGTTAAACCAGAGTCGGAAAGAGTAACTCGACTGGTCCACAGGGTGTGGAGTTGGGGTAAGACAGGAATGCAGAGCAAGTGGGGGAGAAAAGGAAGGCAACGAGAAGAGAAGCAGGAGGACTGTAATGAAGTCAATGCGATGCCCGATTTGGCGTGTGTAAATTTCTCCTCGATGACGTTCCCGCCGAAGGAAGAAAAAAAAACGTCGTTCATGGAAACAAGCAGTAGTAAATCCACGGAATGATGCAAACAGACAGTTGAAGAAGGCAGGGGACCGCCAACCATGAGCCTGAGAAGTGTCTGTGCTTGCAGTACGCCCTCACGTTGTGTGGATGTATGTGTCCTTGCTTGAAGAATGTTTTTTTTTTAAATCTTCTGGTAGGCGTGGGGGTGGTGATAAAAACACACGTCGTGCTTGATAAAAAATTCGCTGGAGAAGTAGGGGTGTCGTCAAAAGAGGTCTTGCCAAATGATTTCTCTTACAGCGGCTGAAGAAGACCGTTGAATATATTTGGACAAGGGTTTGACGAAACATTGTGCAGGAAACTTCGAAGCGAGGGAAACTTGGAGGTGGGGGGGGTCGACCGGTAGCCGGGGAGAAATGTGAGCTGCTCGTACCTTGAAATGGGCGTATGGGCGGACTGGTTCTCTATGCAAAAAGATGTTTAACTCTTCATACTTCCACTTAAACTATATATATATATATATTAGTGATGTAGCGGATGTTTTTTTTCACATCCGCGGATGCGGATGCGGATGAGGATGTTTGATTTCAACATCCGCGGATGCGGATGCGGATGTCTACATTTTCGTTATTTTTTAGGATATATTCGAGATTTGTTGTGTTTAACGTATATAATAAGTTATTATGTAGAGAGAGCTGTAGCTATAATGTAGTATAATTGATTAATTGTACAATAATTGCTGTACTTTTCGCTGAACATATAAAATAATAGCAAGCATCTAACTAATATAGAAATCAATTAGTGAATTCGTCTGCAAATAAATTCGTTATATTTTGTTGAGTTTCAGCCACAATTAGAAACCATAATTGTGTTACCCGACCTCTTTCCCCAACCTCCACCCTTATAGAAAGAGATCTTTAATTAGCTTGATAACTATTTATATTAAGTTTAAAGTTTTATTAGGCATATTTATAAATGAGTAATTAAAATAAAGTAAACTAAGATGTTCATCGTTTAATATTCAAACTTAATTATAGGAAGGGTATGCTTAAGGAACATTAATTTTTCTGCCTTTTCTGCTGCCAGTCTGTTTCTCTTTTCATCATATATTAATCCAGCACTGCTAAATAATCTCTCGCTTGGTACGCTTGTTGGAGGACGTGCTAAATGTTTCCTTGCAAGTTTACTCAAGTATGGATAGATATTCTGCGTATTTTTCCACCAACTAATAGGATTGTCACATGCAGCCAGGCGTTTTTCTTGGTGATAGCTCTCGATCATTTTTACTACATCTTTTGACATCGCGTAGGTCTCGTCATCGCTGCTTGACTCAAGAAACTGAGAGAGAGATTCTGTGATAGATTTGCTTGTTGAAGGTGTTGGTTCTGTCACTGAAACTTTTATTCTTTTGGTGGGTGGCGAAGCGACAGATTCAAGAGATTGAAGCTCTTCAACTGCTTTGCCAAGTGATGATTTAACTCGTTCTAATGTACTAGGTGAAAATAACTTAGCTTTGTAACGTGGATCTAAGTAGGTTGCAAGAGAGTAACTTCATACAAGAACAGCCTCTCGTCTTGTCGCTTGCATCACTTTTGCGCACAATGAACTAGTTCTATTATTATTGTAGAATTTGATAATTTCCGCTTATTAATGACGTTTTATCTCAACGGTCCACATCCGCACGACATCCGCAGTCCAAAGTGCGGATGCAGATGCGGATGCGGATGCGAGAAAATGTGCGGATGTTCCGCGGATGCGGATGCGGATGTGACCTACATCACTAATATATATATATATATATATATACTTCCTCAGCATAATTAATCCCATTTTTATATGGGGTCGCTGCTTAAGGTGAGTCGCCTCCATCTTGGTCTGTCGTACACCATATCCTCCTCCAAATTCTTCTCCCGTAAGTCCGCTCTAACACAATCCTTCCATCTCTTTTTCGGTCTTCCTCTTCTTCGCCCACCCGGCAACTCCATCACCATCACTCTACGTCCGACATAATCTTCATCTCGCCTCATCACGTGCCCATACCATCTCATTTTTGCCTCCTGTATCTTCTTTGATGCCTCTGCCACCTTCACAGTTCCTCTAATATATATTCCTGATCCCATCCTCTCTTGTTACACCCATCTATCGCAACATCCTCATCTCTGCTACACCCATTTTGTTCTCATTTGTCTTCTTCATAGGCAATGCCTCCGTTCCATATAACATTGGTGGTCTCACCACAGTTTTATATACCTTTCCTTTCAACTTCACTGCCACCTTTCTATCGCACAAGACACCCGACATTTCTCTCCAATTCTTCCATCCAGCTTGCACTCTATTATTAATTTCTTTCTCCACATCTTCCTCATCCATTAACGAGCCCAAGTACTTTATATATATATATATATATTATTATTCTTTATATATGAAATGAAAAGGTTTATTGGCAGACTATAGTCCATACGACAAATATTATTAATACAATGACAATTAAGGATAAAATTATATACAATTGATTAGAAATAATACAGTAATCTCGAGGTTAAGTGGAGCTACAGACAGACGTTTTCATACCAAGAAGTCCATAGCTTAGAAGATAAACGGCAGGACTCATGGATAGCTTGGATAATCGGGTTGGTTGATTTTTTAATTCTTTGCATTAGACTGTATTGAACACGTCTTGTTACCTCCGAGAAGCTCGGGACATTGCAGGTAGCAAACATTTGCGAAGCTGAGCATGTTGGGGGTAATTTATGTGAGTCTAAAAGACTTGTTGTATAGCAAATTTAGAGTTTTGCCAGAACTTTTTTTATAATTCACCCAGAGTTGCTGTCCGTATATATTACTGCAGAAAGTACGAAAGAGAGTGCCTTTAGCTTCATTTGTACAGAACCGAAAGTTCCTTTTAGTCATATTAACTTTAGCACAAAGGCTTCGAGATTGTTTTTTTTTTTTTATATCTGAGTCATCACTCAAGGAGCTGGTGATAGTTTGACCTAAATACTTAAACTTTTGTACTTCCTCAATTACTTCACCATTCATTTTAAACCTAGGATGAAACTAGGATGAAATTGCATAACCTTAGTTTTTGTACCATTAAAAAGAATATCATTTTTCTGCGAATACACTTCGCAGACTTTTAGCAGTCGCTCAAGACCTTTAACAGAGGGACTTATTAACACCATGTCATCGAGCATAAACTAAGTTATTTATCCTCGATTCCTCGTGTTATCTATACAACATCCCACTGTTGCCTCATTAAATGAAGCAATTAATCCGTCAATATACACATTAAACAGCATAGGGGAGAGAAAGGAACCTTGTCTCACCCCGCAAGAGGAGCCAAAACATTTGGATAGTACATTGCCCGACCTAATGGTAAAAGATTGGTGGAATACCAAAATTTCAATAAATTTAATATGTACATGGGAACCTTCCTGTCTTCTAGTTTTTTAAATAAAATATTGTGGTTCACTCTATCATATGCATTACTTATATCTAGGAAACAGCTATAAATAGTTGAATTACTGTCAATGTATTCAGATATTGTTTCTTTAAGTACATAGATACACAGGTCAGTTGAGTGGGACCTTTTAAAACCAAACTGATTAGATATCCATATGTAATTATTTAATTGGAATAACAAGAGTTTTTCTAGTAGGCCTGTAATTATTGCTGGACAGAATGTCTCCATACTTATTTTTGACCAGGGCAACATATATACCCTCATGAACTCTGCAGGGATATGGCTATGAGCAAGCATAGCTGATAAGAACAATGATATATGCAGACATACTACGTCATTGGCATATTTTAAGTGCTCATTCGATAGGTCATTTACCTCTGACGCAGAACCAGTCTTTAACTCTTTAATTAACCTCTTTACTTCAGGAAATGATATCAAAGTATTTTCCCTTGTCCCTCCCACATGCGTTTGGCTGCAATCGCTGCTATCACATTGTTAAGAATGTTAGAGTAGTGGTTTTTCCACAGCTTTGCAATTTCATCCTCCCCGACACCCCATCGATTGTCGGAGGGAGGACACTTTTGACACCTGTTTGATTCTTAACAAATTTCCAAAATTTGTTATTATCGTTATTTGTGCGAGCTTCACAGGCTTTTGATGCTCGAATAGACTCTTCTTCCTGTTTACATCGCCTTATGGCCGCTTTATACTGACCCCGACTTCTACACATATTCAAGTATACCGGTCCTAATCTGGGTCTACCATGAAAGCACCACAAATCATAGGCGTCTTTCGATTCCCTCTTCAGGGGGCAATAAAATCATTCCATCCAGGAATAATCTTAGTATGATAGTTGTAAGATTTAATCAGGGGGCTTACTCCTTCTCTTAACAGGGATACTATCTTACTATAATACCTATCTATGAGTTTACAGTGAGAATCATTTGAGCAAGGATTATTACAGGCAAGATGCAAAATTTCTAAATTATTAAAGAGGTGACCTGTTCTGTCTTTGTATTCTATTCTCTGTTGCATATTAACATTAGACCAATCGACGTGATTATTCTTACCTATTGAATTCTTGCTGTCGTGTTGTGCATGAATTGGAAAAATTAATTAATGGTGTATATATATATATATATATATATATATATATATATATATATATATATATATTCTTTATATATATATATATATATATATATGTTAAACACATCCACATCCACAGACATATCCACTATAGATCGAATAAGTAATGATAAATGACAAATACTACAGTTTTTTTCTTTTTCATGATGGAAAACCCAACGTGGGCACCGGGTTACTCGCAACCCTAGATCCTGTCCCAAAGTTGGATCCTATCTGCTTTGCAGATAGCTGGTGAGGGAAGCTATATATATATATATATATATATATATATATATATATAATTCTTTATACACACACACTGGTATTATAAGTTTAAAACTTTGATGAAAACAGCAAAAGATTACTTAAGAAATGTAAATTGAAAATATCACTTTATACACATTGATGTTTAACGTTTGTGAATTGTTTACAAGTTTGAAAGCAATCTTCGACAAAAAATTACAGAATTCGATTGGGTCTGGATTGCAGTTGGATTCGTGACCGTCCTCCGTATCCAAGTGACGTAGCGAATCGTGGTTCGGATTCCACGTAAGTCCCTTCCGTCTTATGACCTTTGCCGTTACGAAAGAGGTTAAACAACTCCAAAGCACGCGTATAGAATTCGATAAAAGAAACTAAATTGTGTTAAATTTAGTTGCAAGATGTTGTGTGCGGTCTCAGCTGTTCCCAAGCTCGGTCATGTTTACTTCAGTCTTCGTCTAAAATTTAGAAGTGCGAGAATGTATGGGAATTTCTAAGGTGGCAGTTCTCAAATCGATCCATTTCCATTTCAAGTTAGATTTTTAACAGTCCTCTCTTTATCCATTCCAAATCCGGAAACTTTCCTCAAAACAGGAATTTCTAGTTCGAGCAGTCTCAATTTCGGATAGCGGACAAGAAAGGGAATGGCCCAGAGTGTGAAGTAATCGCTGGTACAGGCGGAGGGATTTTTATAAGTAAAGGTTCTCAAATACTCCATTAATAAAAGAGTTTTGTATGCCAGACAAACTGCTATTTTCTACCCGAAAGAATGAAAAATATTAAAATATTCTATGTTGATATAATTTCTTAGTTTAATTAAAAAGAAATAATTCTTGTTAAGTAAACTTATTACAGACTTATTTAATACATATATAACATTCTTTAATCATGAACGAAAATTCCCACTGGCCAGTCATGATTCATATATTTAAGATGTCACGTAATTTCTGTCTCAGTTACTAAGAGTAAATATGCTCCCGTGTGAAATAATACACTACTCGTGGAAAAAACAAATTCTTTAGACAATACGTTGACTCATATACAGGGTGGCCCAAAAGTCTGTTGCCCCGACGCATTCTAAACCTTTTTTTTTCGGGGCAACAGACTTTTGGGCCACCCTGTATATATATACAGGCTGCAGTTAAAGAAATTATTTCATTATAGGGTTAAGTTCCTATAGCTGTAATTTTGTACACAATGTACTCAAATAGTCCCGAGGAAGGACGTAAAACGGAACGACTATCCATCATATAGTCTCAAATCTCAATTGAATAATGTTCCTTTTTGAGAAGTTATCTGAAATGAGTCCGTACAAAACCTTGCACAGTCCTAAAAAGTTATCCTTTGAGGTATATTATATATATATATATATATATATATATATATATATATATATGTATGTATAGGGTGGGTAAAAAAAGTGACCCCTTAGAGGTAAACTGTCATATTAAAAAAAGTAAGGGGACTAGAGCTCCCAAACTTCATAGATGCTTACCTTGGCATGTTGTTCGTCTTAATTGAGAAGTTGCTCCATGTGTCCCCCTTCCTGCTCAACGCAGGCCTCCAAACGTGAACGCCACTGATCAGTACAGCTGTTTACATATCGTTGAGACACCTTCTCCCAGCCGAGCAGAATTCTTTCACGTAGTTCATCTTTGTCTCTTATATTGGTAGTAGGCAGTGGCGTACATAAGGGAGGCATAGGCCCCTCCCATTGTAAAAGTTACTACTACTCTCATTAAAGATATTTGAAAAAGAAATTTTCAAAAATCGATAACTTTGCAACATTCACCACAAAAAAAAAAATCTTGATGTCATATGGAATTTCAGTTATTTCATGGTTACCAGCACATGTTATTTTAACTCAAGACTCAAAGTCAATTAAGGCTGGCTTAGGAACGTTTATATATGTCTTTACATACGATTAATTTGTGCAAATTTCTTTGCCCATAAATTGGGAATAAAATACAACTGAAGCCTTCGAAGAGGCAATTCATTTTGATTCCAAATCAATCATCATCAATTTTGACCTCACACACACACACACACACACACACACACACAATATATATATATATATATATATATATATATATATATATATATATTATATACACATACATATATATATATATATATATATATATATATATATATATATATATTATATATACACACACATACTATATATATATATATATATATATATATATATATATTATATATTATATATATATATATATGAATAAAACCACGAAGGGAAAAGAAACACAAAGTGGTGCTCAAGCGTTTTCGTCTAATGACATCCTCAGGAGCACTGGAATGAAAGGAGAGTTCAAGACAATATATAGGTTACAAAAGTATATATATATATATATATATATATATACATATATATATATATATATATATATATAGTAAGTATAGAAATAAAAATTGTGAGAGGAGCAAACACATTTGTACGGAAAACTGACAATTTTAGTACTTTGCCCGAAAATTCAACATAAATTCAAATGGCTTGTTTCCAGCCAATTTTTTATAGTTATTGTCTGAAAGGTACACAGGTCACAAAAGAATAAAGAAATAAAAAAATAAATAAAATTAGAAAGAATTACAAAATAATGCCTTAGTGGTATATAGTTCACAACCGAAATAAACATAAAGAAATAAACCAACAGAAAAAAAACAAAAATTGTAAGTGGAGTCTACAAATTCAAGTTCAAAAAGAAAGTTTACAATCAATTTTATAGATGATGCCAAAATGATATATATATCACAAAGAAATAAAATAAAGAAATAAACCAAAAAATAAATTGAAAAATAAATTGCAAGAGAGGCACACAAATTTATAAGGGAAAAAAATTACCAAACGGTTTTTAGTTATTGTCTGAAAAGTACAAATATAAGGAATATATATATATATATATATATATATATATATATATATTATATATTATATATATATATATATATATATATATATATATAAGTGAAAAATTACCAAACGTTTTTATAGTTATTGCCTGAAAGTTACATAGGTCACAAAAGAATAAAAAAATAAAAATAAATATAAATTGAAAAAATTACAAATAATGCCTCAATGATATATAAAGACAAAAAAATATAAGAAATACAACTACACATGTACACATATACATCCACATACATATGTGTGTGTATATGTATATATATATATATATATGCTGCAAACCCACAAGGAAAAAGAAAAACGATTCCAAGGCCTTTCGTGTATTCAAAGCTACACCTCTTCAAGGAATGACGAGGTGTAGCTTTGAATACACGAAAGGCCTTGGAATCGTTTTTCTTTTCGTTGTGGGTTTGCAGCATTCATTCATTTCACGTGTTTTATTGTGAAATTCATCCCATATATATATATATATATATATATATATATATATATATATGTTGTAACCCCTCAGTCTATGGCCTGGGTTGGTTCGAAGTCGACGGGGGTTCTAGTTAGGTGGCAGCAACGGATGTGTGACTTGCTGTAGTTTTCTTCTATATTACTCTCCGAGTTCTATAGTGGCTCGGAGGACTCTGGTAGACTTACTAAAAATTCTGAAGATTCCGGACTCTTCTTATAGCGTACCCGGAAAGTTTAATGACTAAGTTCTTCTGAAGAGAGCAAGGCTCGAAGGATAAGATAAAGACTATCTTTTACTGTAATTTACTGCTAAAATGTACAGGTAGGGCTCAGCCTCTGAATTAGCTTCTGAATTTACAGGGGTAGAGGTTCGACCTCTTTCGACCATAGCTCAGGCCGGAATCTATAAAGTTAAGGAGGCAAGGGGCCTCTGCCCCCTCCTCACAGCGAGGCTGCTAACAAGGGAGTCTCGTAGTAGTGACCAAAGAAGAGTGCAGTAATGAAGTGAAGTTAATTTTACAAATACATGTATCATATAAGTCTAAATGTTGGGGGAATGCAGTTGAAGGTTAAGTTTCCCCCCTTTTAAACACATGATCAGATGTTTGAAAGATTCCAAATAAAAATTTAAAAAATAAAAATAAAAACTAATCATATTTTTCGCCGAGTCTACATTTCTGAAGGCGATATCATTTCGTAGTAGTACATAAGTACAGTCTAAGTACATCATTGAGTACGTATTAATTTTGGTTCATTACAATTACGATTACAATTACCAATTAATTCATATTCACTTCTTATTGTTTAATTACACTTCCATTTAAAGTACATTACAAGTTATTATTAATTACAGTTTCATTAAAGTACATTACGTTATATTAAATTAAAGTATTACAGTTAATTACAATTAAACAGTTACTATAACTTTGTTTTGTTTTTACAGTGTTTCATATTAATAGACAATTAAGATGTTAGAAATATAATACAAAGTACATGGGCGCATACGGTATGGATTTATATACAACATAATATGTTATATTATGTTAAAATATGTTATAAATTTGAATCAGAGCGAGAGGAGATATTTATCTTAGAAGCGTTCGATTTTGCTGTGATTAGCGAATTCGACCACTTACCTAAGCATTTATGAATATCTTGCGAGAGGTGAACGCACTTAAAAGAAAAAAAAAATACATGTGGACGTATTTTACATGTACGTAACACAATAGGTTGTGTGCGTAATATAGACACGCGTAAAATATGGACTGATAGGTTGATAGGCATCAGTAGACAATAGGTAGGACACAACATAAATAATGATGTATAGAGAATGAAGTTTTTTTTATTATTATTATTAAAGAATTTACCATACATTGAATACGGAAGATGTCCAAATACTAAACTCGTGATTCAGTGTTCAAGGTATGGAAAACGTGAAGAGGATCAAGTTACTTTATGACGTCATAGTTATTCACATTATGTCATACGTACATTATAAGTCATTATTAGAAAAGATGAATTAGAGGAATACAGTAATGAATAAAGAAGTACAAATCGAAATTCTATCCAAAACTCGCTTAGGCGAGTTTGGTTTCTTATGTAGAAATGAACATTCAGACTTAAAAACCATACGAACATAAGTACTGCATGAAGACAATGAATCCATATAATGATGGTATAGGAATTGTTCATTGTTCATTTTAACATATACATACACACACATACACACACATACACATACATATACATTGATATAAGAAATACGCATACAACAATAAATTGAAAAATAAAATTGTAAGAGAAACACACAAATTTATAAGGAAAAAAAGACAAAAAACAAATTTTTACCAAAGGTTTAGCAACCTGCCCTTTTTGTTTAAATCCATTCTGAAGGAATTCAGAGCAACGGGATCGAGTTGAAACAGACCTTTACTCATGTTTAAGTTATTTGTAAGTTGAATTAGAGCAGACTCAAGAATATTTCTATTAACAATGTTGCTAGAGTAAAACAAAACTGAAGCATTATTCCAATCAATACAATGGGATAACTCTGACAAATGGACAAAAAGGGCACTGGACAACTGTCCCGTTCTAACGGAGTATTGATGCTGTTTTACATGCGTTTGCAAATCCTTTCCTGTCTGACCTATGTAAAAGGAATCACATTGCTTACACCCAATTTTATGGATAATGCCTAAATTATTGGTAGGGCTATTTTTTACTATGATGTTTTTCACAATATTGTTATATGAAAAAACTATATTGATATCCAAAAGTTTAAGTACATTAGCAATGCCTAAGAAGCCCGGGAAAAATGGAAGTACTAAAATATTCTTTGACAAGGTGCGAGTGTTATTATTCACACGATAGAAGGTTCGTTTAGCCTTATTAAGACAAGATTCCATGAACGCAGATGGGTAGCACAGCTCACTTCCAATACCGTTGATATTTTCCAATTCGGCATCGATGTATTCCGGACTGGCGATCCTAAGAGCGCGGAGAAACATTGAGGAAAATATGGCCTTCTTAATAGGAGTGTCATGTCCAGAATAAAAGTGTACGTAGGACAAATTGTTTGTTTTTTACCGATAGATACTAAACTTAAAACCTGGGCTACCCCTATGTACGCGCACATCCAAAAACGGGATCGAGTTTCTCTTACAATTTTATTTTTCAATTTATTGTTGTATGCGTATTTCTTACATATATGTATATGTATGTGTATGTATGTATATTATATATATATTATATATATATATATATATATATATATATATATATATATGTGGGTGTATATGTGTACATGTGTAGTTGTATGTATTTCTTATATTTTTTGTCTTTATATATCATTGAGGCATTATTTGTAATTTTTTCCAATTTATATTTATATTTATTTTTTTATTCTTTTGTTTTTCCCTTATGTATATATATATATATATATATATATATATATATATATATATTCCTTATATATTGCGTTTATATTTCGTATATTATATGTCGTATATATTTTTATAGTTCTTTATATATCATCTAGGCATCATTTTGTTTTCCAATTTATATTTATTTGTACTTTTCAGACAATGACTTAAAAACCTTTGGTAATTTTTTTCCCTTATAAATTTGTGTGCCTCTCGCAATTTATTTTTAAATTTATTTTTTGGTTTATTTCTTTATTTTATTTCTTTGTGACATATATGTCATTTTGGCATCATCTATTAAATTGATTGTAAACTTTCCTTTTGAACTTGAATTTGTAGACTCCACTTACAATTTTTGTTTTTTTCTGTTGGTTTATTTCTTTGTTTATTTCGGTTGTGAACTATATACCACTAAGGCATTATTTTGTAATTTTTTCCAATTTATATATTTTTTTTTATTTCTTTATTCTTTTGTGACCTGTGTACCTTTCAGACAATAACTATAAAAAATTGGCTGGAAATAAGCCATTTGAATTTATGTTGAATTTTTGGGCAAAGTGTTAAAATTGTCAGTTTTCCGTACAAATGTGTTTGCTCCTCCCACAATTTTTATTTCTATACTTACTATATATATATATATATATACTTTTGTAACCTATATATTGTCTCGAACTCTCCTTTCACTCCAGTGTTCCTGAGGATGTCATTAGACGAAAGCGCTTGAGCACCACTTTGTGTTTCTTTTCCCTTCGTGGTTTTATTCATCATAAATATTGTGTGTGTGTGTGTGTGTGTGTGTGTGTGTGTGTGTGTGTGTGCCCCTCCCCTTTAAGAAGTGCTGTGTACGCCCCTGGTACCAGGGATGTAAACTTTGGACTTGAGTGCTTTCCAATCGGGGCTACTAGCCGGCCACATATTGGGTTCGATAAAATCCGGTGTTTCGTTCGTTCTCAAGGAATGTGACAGTTTGCTGTGCTCTGTGAGCAGGGGCACCATTTTGTTGGAAAGTATATCTTTCACTCTATCTAACTGATATTCGACGAATTAGTGGTGAAAGATATACTTTCCAACAAGCTCGAGCACCTGTTCACAGAGTACGCCAAACTGTCACATTCCTTGTAAACGAAACACCGGATTTTATCGAACCCAATATGTGGCCGGCTAGTAGCCCCGATCTTTCACCACTAGATTATGGTGTTTGGGAAGCCCTGAAGTCCAAAGTTTACATCCCTGGTACCAATATAAGAGACATAGATGAACTACGCGAAAAAGTTCTGCTCGGCTGGGAGAAGGTATCTCAACGATATGTAAACAGCTGTACTGATCAGTGGCGTTCACGTTTGGAGGCCTGCGTTGAGCAGGAAGGTGGACACATCGAGCAACTTCTCAATTAAGACGAACAACATGCTAAGGTAAGCATCTATAAAGTTTGGGAGCTCTAGTCCCCTTACTTTTTTTAATATGACAGTTTACCTCTCAGGGGTCACTTTTTTTACTCACCCTGTATATATATGGGCTTGAACTCAGAATGGTCCCCGGAGGTTTTTTCATGATACACACAGACCGTGCATGGAACAAGGAACTCTTCTGGAAAAATTAAATCCACTACTATAGTCCGAATAAGTCATTTACCATTTGTCATTTACCATTACTTATTCGGACTACAGTGGATTTAATTTTCTCAGAAGAGTTCCTTGTTCCATGCACAGTCTGTGTGTATCATATGTTTGTCGCTATAACACTATTTGGCTGCTCAATTAAGCGTTTCTATGATATAATGTCTACGGAATGAAATGGTAAAAATTATTCTTACAGAATTAATATAGAACGTTTAATATATATGAACATTACATCAGATCTGTTATCATTGTAGATCTATAGATCATTAACGTGTTAGTTTGTCTTCCTGAAACACAGTATGCATTGTTTTTTATAGAGAAAAACAATAAATGTGTCCTTGTATACCAATATCAGGACAATACATGCATACTCATTTAATTGAAACCATCACCTTGAATTCAGTTGGATGAATGAAAGTAAATGCCAAATACGAGGAAATATTAAATTTCCAAGCATGTTACTACGAGTATATAATTTCTTTTTCGTGAAGTATTTCAATTAAAAAAATATGCTTCGTTACTAGATTTTAGGGACCAAACGCAGTTGCACTTTAAAATTTTAACCCTATCCTGTCAATGATAAATACTGTACACATTAAATTAAATTAAATTCACAAAGCGGGGGGCCAGGTTTGTAACTGAACAGGTAGCTAATGGAAATTATGTAGATTAGTGATGTACCGATGTATCGGTATCGGCCAAAATTTTTGTATCGGTACATCACTACTATATTTTATAATAAAATTGTGCAAATGGTCAATCTCGAGTCAGTTAATTAACATACAACTATTTACAGAGCTAAAATCGATTAGAAATCAAGCAATCATAGACTTGATTCTGTCTGGTGAAGTTATTGGTGACTTTACAGTAGGAGAGTCATTTAGTGAACACTGGTCATTGTATATACATTTTAAGGTAAAATTAAACAGGGATTTCAACAAGAACGTTTAATTCCTTGCTTCTCAAAAGGTGACTAGTAAAGGTGACTAGTAAATTTAAGAAACTAAGGTCAATTAAGCGAAATAAAGAATTTGCCAATAGGAAGTTTCAGATGATGTACAAAGTAAGACTGTTCATTTACAGAACTGTCAGAAATAACAGGACTATGAAACCTTTTGATGGAATAAGAAAATATTTATAAGATATTAAAATAAAAAACAGAAAAAAGCATTTACAGAGATTAAAATAGTAACAGCCATGAAGCTTTAGGTAATTACAGCCTACAGGCAATCAAGATATAAGGTGTTGATCAGGAAGAGCAAATGACACAATGAAATAAATCTAGCTAGAAATAGTGGTAAAAAATCCAAAGAAGTATTTTAGTTTTATAAATACAATAGTAAAAATCACGACAGGATTGTTCTATAGAATATGATGGTAAGATGTTCAAAAATTATTGAGCTACTGTTGGTAATTTTAATGAATATATTTGCTGTTTCTTGATGAGATTAAAATAGGGACAGATAATATTAACCTGGAGAGATATGATACAGAATTACAGATGTTCAAAATGTTTTCAGGTTTATTTAATTCAGATGTACTCAGCCTGCTGTAGGTCCTACTTAACCTTTCCTTATTAGAATCTGGCAGAAGAGCTTCATGACATAGGGTCTAATAAGAAAATCAGAAAACAAATTTGTAGATTAGCTCTACAAAAGTGCTTTTTAAAACATAGATTAGGCCTACACAAAAATACCTGTTTAGTAATTGAGCAAATTTTTGGAGTGACTTGCTATATGATGTAGTAAATAGTAGGTTTTTAGATATCTTTAAGAAAGTTAGATGCTTCTATGAATAAGAGACAGATATATTTGGTAAAATGTGTAAATAATGTATAGGCCTATTTTTTCTAAGGCTTAACCCTATATGGACAACTGTTACAAATTTCTAACCTTTCATATACACGCATTTATAACTTAACCCTAAAGAAAATTCTGTCCATAGAGAGTTAACAGGTGTAAGTACTACAGTAGTTTGAAATGTCCTGATGATAATTAGGATAGATGACGTGAAATTGATACTTTAAAAAATTCTATAATTACGTATAACTGTAGACCACTAATATGATGTGGATAACTTCGAGAAGACCCAGGTGGCTTAATGTTATCTATACCAGTGTAATGTTAAAATGTTATGAAATGTCAGAAATGTTATGAAGAATTGTTGGTATAAGCTGCAAAGTGAAGATATTCCTTGTTTGTATCAATTTCAGTGAATGCTACCTTATCAGCAAACAGAATTCTAAAAGAGCCAGTTATATATATATATATATATATATATATATATATATAGTGGCCTACGGATCACCAGTTTGATGTGGCCAAGATAGTAGGCTTACTGTATTGAAATGAAAAATTAGGGGTCACCAGTTTGAAAATACAGCCCAAACAAACAATATTTAATAAGGAGAGAGAAATTACTTTGTTGTTTTGTGTTTAATTAGAAAACTAAATGAATTATTTGTTCACAGTGATTAACAATTCTATAACGGTATTTATAGTGATTAACAATTCTATAACGGTATTTATACTATATTACAGATGACTGATTATTAGCAATAAGAAATGGTTATACAGTCTAATCGTTAAGTAAGTACAAGTAAGTATAATCGTTAAGTAAGTACACTAATTTAGGTAGGCTAATGAGATATGCAGCGGTGAACACAGAATAAGTAATTAAGCCAATAATAACTGAAATAATGGAAGTACGGTATGGTACAGTAAATGGATTAGGTCAGTAGAAATGAAATGCTTAAAAAAGCAAATAAACAATCGGATACAAAATAAGTAAATTATATGAATGAACAGAAAATAACAAGGTGATACAAAACTACGTATTGGTACAACACTTGAATAGGCCTACTGCGGTCTTAACGGGAAAGTTGGTTTGAACGTTATTGAAGACACTTTTAGGGCCTACGCGATTAGGCAGAGTTTGTGGACTCTTCAGCTTTGAATCCTGAATAGTCTAGCACTGTGTAACAAAACACTGTAGGCAAAGTGGGGGCAGAAAAGAGGCTTACCGACCTGCGATTTCGACGTGGATAACTCTGGAGACTGAGAAGGGCTTACGTGCTTACGTGGAGGTTGACCGTTGCGTTTCGCCGTAGATAGTTCTGAAGACGTATTGGCCTACCGGCAGGAGGATGTGCTGAGGGCCTGTTGATAGATTTGTTGAACGGGCGCCGATCGAGTTGTGGTGAAGGATGAGTGAAGCCAGGGCCAGAAAGATGACACCGATAGAGTGATGTTGCTTTCGGAGGGATGAAATTGTAGGTCGCCTCAAGTGTTGAATCGCTTCGTGTATTGTTGAGGTGTTGCTTGAGGGACTGAGGCCGGCCTAGGTCGAACGGCGTTACGTGAAAGAGGAGATTCACGAGGAGGAGTAACGAGCAAAAGTGATGTTTGTTTTTTCTGTTTAAGGTGCTTCAACCCTGCTGGATTATTGACACCATTCAGCAAAGGTGAGGGCGATTTTCAGTGAACTCTGGCTTATATAGGCTCGTAAGACATTACTTTTCGCGGGCCTTTTTGGGAAAAAAAAACAAGCACCCTTCTGTTTCTCTCTCCTTGAAAACCACGTGTGTTTTTCGATTTCTGACGGTTCCCAGATATTTGTGAACGGCGAGGAAAGGAATTTCTCTGATTGGTCTCTACATATATAATTACAATACTGTTACCTTTTTATTCCTAATATTCTTATTTCATAATACAAATATAAAACTACATGTAATTTTTCACCAAACTTTTTAGGTTGAATGCTGTTATTTTGAGGTCCTAATTTACCTAGGGTAGGGTCGTTCCTATGGCCAATTAAAATAGCTAAATCAAATGCAGATGGTTTTTTGTTCCCCTCCAATAACTAGCTTAGCTTAAATTAATCCAAATAAAGTTCTTATGCATAATTTAACATAAAACAGAATTTGGTGCAAGTTGAAGAATCTTTGTGGGAGATACTTGTAGGCTGATTGGTTGTACAGTTTTAAAAGTATTTGTGGATAATATTAAACAATAAATATTTTATGCTATAAAGACTTTAAGAAAACTTCAGGAGCAGTCTTCGTTAGCGTGACCAGATGTCCAGCTTTGTACGTCCCTATGCAGTGTATATAGCTTTAGACTAACTTTAGACTATTTGCCTTACTTGAGAAACCTCGACAGGCTCGAGTATTTTCATGATGTTCAAATGTAACTTAATGTACTGTGTATGTAAGCTGACCAGACGTCCCAATTTCGGCGGGACTGTCCCGCTTTTGAGCAATATGTCCCGCCGTCCCCTAGAAACTTTAGGGGACGCGGAAATGTCCCGCTTTGGGAGATGATGAACTTAAATGTCCCTCTTTATCAAAATTAGTACCTACAAGCAATATGACTTCAAGGGACTTTTGCTGCCGTAAAGCAAATACATTTGAAAGTACATGTGAAAAGTACGATAATTAATAGGTAAGCAGGTTTTTTTGTGCATTCAGTAAATATAATTTTATGTTACAACCTATTTTATATCAGTAGGCTATTGGACGTAAGCGAGCGCAATATTTTCTATTCATTATTCAAGAGATGTCCCGCTTTTAACTCCAGAAACTCTGGTCACATTATGTATATGTCGTCCGGCCTTATTTCTGAGCCAGATGCGGAAAAGTCTAGCTTTTGCTGTGGCATATATTTTGAGTAGCACTTTCTATTTTGACAATGAAATTATTACTCGGCTTTACAAAGCTGGTGACAGAACGAGCCGATCCCTTTCGCGGATAGCGGTTTCTTTTAATCTTCATTTTTCAGTCTTCATCCGCACTTCGGCCGCTTCCTCATTTTAGGGATGTCGGTTCGAATGAATTTTCTTTCGTTGTACACATCATAACTCAAGAATCATCACCATCGACTTCATTTTTTTTTCTCTTTTTACGTCGTGAAATAATTTAAATTTTAATGATATAAAGTTTTAAAGTACAGTATCGGAGGTTATCTATACATTTTAACTGTACCCAAAACAAGTGGGACTATGACCATAATTTTTTGTTATAATTTTTCTTGTCTCTCCCCTCCTGTATATGTTCAGCTTTTACGAGTTGTAAATCTGGTCACTCTAGTCTTCAAGCATAGGTTTTAAATATATGCACAGTCGCATATTGAAAAGTATAAAGAAAATTGATCTAGTTTAAGGAAAATAACGAAGAGGAAAGGAGACTAATATTGGTTGGTGGTTGTTTCCATGAGTAATTAGAATCAAATTAAAGTAATTTCACTGGAATTCAGTAACATCACATTGTAACCACTTGATGAATTACACAAATTGGTCTAACAAAGAAAGTTTATATTCTGAATTAGGTATAAGTGAAACCAGGAAGTTAGTTTCTACTTAAAAAATTCTTGAAATGTCAGCCGACTTCTTAGAATATTGATAAATTTTCATTTAGACAAAAGGTCGAACGTCGACATTATGAAATTCGATTTTGTTCGTGTAACGCTTTGAAATATAATGTTTCTATGACATAAATCTTTATTTATATTGCATCATTTTGTTATCTGCTCAAGAAAAGAAAATAAAGATGCGAGTTTCATCAAATCTAGTTTTATGTAAGGAGTGCTTAATTGAGGTTGATATAAAAACACTATTTTCCACTATTACATGCCACGTTTTTGAAAAAGTTTGGAAATGGAAATCTGCTAATTTATTTTATTAAATGGAATTGCCAGAGGTGGAGAGGTAGACGACTGATTATTTTTTAATCATTCATATCGTGTTATTTTTCAGTGAAATAATTGTGTGTGTGTGTGTGTGTGTGTGTGTGTGTGTGTGTGTGTGTGTGTTAATTATGTTTTAAAGTTATTACTGTTTTAAAATTTTAAATAACATTCAATTTATTAAATAGAAAAATGTAGAGAAAAGTCTCAGTGGGAAAAGAAAATTTTAGTTTCTGGTCGCTATCAGTACTACATTGAGCGGCAGAAAAATCGGCCCACTTGGAATATCGCGAAAAGCAAAAAAGTGGGCAAGCTTCTGTTTATAAAAGTTTTAAAATTTGAAAATATAGTCTATGACGCAACCAAATAAAGAGACAAAACAACGTCAGCTGCGAACACACTAGCTGTAACGAATTTTCGACTTCTAAGAATTCGAAGTCTGACATTCAGTTGCTCTTAGACTGCTAGTGCCACTTTTTTCTTTCACTAGTGGGAGTAGGCATTTGCGTTTAGTAACAGATAGACTTCTGATTCTTTTGGGTGTCAGAATTGGACATTTGCAATAGATTTGAGTGCCGTGAACGTCGCAAGAGTCGTCGCCCTAATTGAAGATGGTCGGAGCCAGCGTTACGTCGCCGATGCGCTAGGAATTCCAAGAACAACGGTTCGACGTATCTACCAACGTTATGTGGAGACAGGAGAGTACACCCGAAGACCAGAATCTGGAAGATCGCGCTGCACATCTGCCCGTGACGATCGTTTCATTGTCTTCAGTGTTTTGCGAGATCGTCGCTTGACTGCCACAAACGTTCGCAATGAGCTGGAAAGGTCTCGAGACGTCAGTTTATCGGAGCGAACCGTTAGAAGGAGACTTATGAAAAATGGTTTACATACTAGACGTCCAGCAATGGACTCGGAATTGCTCCCACACCACCGCAATGCTCGTCTTGCTTTCGCTCGTGAACATGTCAATTGGACTCCCCCAAAAGCAACCCTCTCCGTAAAAGTGCACGGGGCGAATCTTTCTCTTGTTCTTCTCCACACTCTTTCCCGACCATCGGATGTTCGAAGATTAAATCTTGATTCGTTCATGAGCAATACTTCTCCCCATTAGACCATAGTTCCCTGGTGAACTAGCTTACAACTTTTCTACCCTGAATAACCTACAGCAGATTGTACAGCACCCTACTCGTATCCCCGATCGCCTTGGAGATAGGCCCAACATTCTGGATTTATTTCTCACTTCTCACCCTTCTTCTTACTCTGTCAAACTTTTTTCTTCGTTGGACTCCTCCGACCACAATCTTATATTTGTTTCCTGTCCTATCGCTCCAATTCGGCCCTTGGATACTCCCAAGAGGAGGCGCCTTTGGTACTTTGGCGCCGCTAATTGGGAGGCCCTTAGGCAGTGCTTCTGTGAGTTCCCATGGAATGATTACTGCTTCCGTGGCCAGGGCCCTTCCGAGTGTACTGAGCGCATCACGGAAGTGATTCTCTTGGGCATGGAGGTGTACATTCCATATTCTGGTCCTACTACTAATGCAAAACAAAACATAGTTTAACTTTGCTTGTTTTAATTCTTTCCGCAACAGAAATGAGTTTTTCAGAAGGTACCGTCGCCATCCAATTCCTGACTCTCACTCAGCTTATATTTCTGTCCGGAATCGTGCAAAATCTGTTTTTCGACTCACGAAAAATTCCTTCATCCGACAAAAATGTGAAAACCTATCCAATTCTAATTCTTCTGGCTCGGCTCTTTCTGGCTAAAGACCTCTCCAACAACTTTACTTCCTCTTCTTTCCCTCTTTTCCATTCCGGCGGCTCGGTTGCCATCTCCTCTCCTGACAAAGTTAAACTCTTTGCTCAAGCTTTCGCCTCCAACTCAACCCTGGACGATTCCGATGCTGTTCTTCCATATCCTCCTCCCTCCAACTTAATTATGTCTGAAATTAGAATCTCTTCCAAAGATGTTCTTTCTGCTGTATCTGGGTTCAACTCTAGGAAGACGTACGGTCCTGATGGTGTTCCTCCTGTTGTTCTCAAGAACTTTGCTTCTGTGCTGACACCCTGCCCAGGAAGCCTCTTTCGTCTTTGCCTTTCATCTGGTACTTTTCCTTACTGTTGAAAGTTCGCTTTCATTCAGCCTGTCCCAAAGAAGGGTGACCACTCTCAACCCTCCACCTATCGTCAAAGTGCTTTGATTTCATGTCTTTCTAAAGTTTTTGAATCTAATCTTAATAGGACGATTCTTAAACACCTGTCTTCTCACAATTTGAGTAAGGCGTTTGATGTAATATACCATAATATTCTACTTAATAAATTAGATTGTTACGGCTTTAGAGGAGCAATCATTGATTGGTTTAAAAGTTATTTGTCCAATAGATATCATTTTGTATCAGTAAATAAGGTTTGCTCAACTAAAGCGCTTGTCAAACATGGTGTGCCACAGGGCTCAGTTCTGGGTCCACTGTTATTTTTATTATATATAAATGACCTTCCACGTTCATCTGATATACTGAACTTCATAATGTTTGCAGATGATACAAGTGTCTCTTTTTCTTGCAAAGATGTTAATACAGCTAAGAATATATTTCATTCAGAATTCATCAGTATAATGAAGTGGTTGACCACCAATAAGCTCTTCCTAAATACCAGTAAAACAAATTTCATGATTTTTACTAATAAAAGAAATGTATATCTTGATGAACTTAGTGTTAATGAAATCGTCATAAAGGAGTGTACTGTAACAAAATTTCTTGGTGTAATGCTCGATAAGAATTTGCAATGGAGTGATCATGTAAATTATATCGCGAAAAAGATTTCAAGGAGCGTTGCTATAATGTTTAAACTTAGAAATGTAGTCCCTAAACAAGTTTTATTGACTCTTTATCATACTCTTGCTCTTCCTTATATAACATACTGCACTAGGGTGTGTCAATTTTGGGGGTGAAATGACTAAATTGAAAATCATGTGATTTGGTAGCAATTTAATGTAATCATTTGGCATACAAACTAATATCCTTGCTTCAAAAACAATAAAAAATAACCCCTACCTACATCAATTTTAATTCAAAAATTCCATTTTTTCGTAAATTCGTAACAAAATAACAAATGTGCGCAAACATCCTATCAACATTTAAAGTGGCAATAAGATATCATTCAGAGTCTTTATTTGAAAGTAACCAATGCAGTCATGTCCTTTTTGCTGCGGTTCCTTGACATCAGCATTCGGCTTGCTACTTGCGCTTTGATGTAGCCTTCTCGCCTCTCGTGACTGTAAACTTGACTAGCTGCTTCTGTGACCATTTTCACACATCTCTCCACACTCTGAGTGTGAGAAGGCCACTTTGGCACTTGCATTGGGGCCTCTTTAAGTTGTGTTAAATCTTTGTTTGTTATACATGTTGTCAGTGGTGGCTCCAAAACTTCCGAACTCAAGTTAACTAATTCTGACAATTTCGTGGCATTGACGTTTATCGGAGGTACCTTCCTTGTCTGAACAGAGCAGTCTCCCAGCTGGTCATCATCTAGTGATGTTCCTCTAAGCTTTAGAATGATTTCCACAGCCTCAGTTCGCTCTTTGGTACATTGGCTGCAGAGTATTGCTTGCAAAACTGCCTCTGGCCTAGCATACCAAGCAGACCTTCTCACCACAGGTAACACGATGTCCACCACTACTTTCCTTTGGGTTCTCAGTAGCTGTAATTGAAACAAGATGTGGTTGGGCCCCTCCATCCACATTGGATTAAGTTTTACATTGAACCAGTGAGGAAGATAAAACCCAATAATAAATTCAACAATCAACATCAAATTCTGTAGCATTTTGCCCTTCAGTGCATGTTTGGAACCCAAATCCTGCAGAAACGAATCGCTGTAGTTAACCAATGACTGTGACTTACGGGTCCAATCTCCAAGAGAGCCAGATTTTGAGGCAACTCTCCTGATCTGATTGCTTGAACAATACTATAAGCGTAAGATTGATCCGTGCTGAGGTCTTTGATAACTTCTTCAGACAACACTGGAAGGGGAGGGCCTACTTCGACCTTTGGAAATTTTGTATTTATTTCTAATTCCGTTGCTTCATCTAGCATGTTGCCAAGGGGGCCTGACCACTTGTTGTTGCTCTTTGTAGAACCATCAAGTTCCTGGATGAGACGACGAAGAGGTAGTTCCCCTGTGTGCAAATCACATACAATCCAAACAAGCCTTCTTCCAAGTTTTTTCTCTAAATGCGTCATAACACCGCCCTGCCATCCAGTGTTCACCGCAGTTGAGTCTCCACCAACGGCCTGCAGTGAACTGTCAAGTCTTCTTTCTTGAAGCCAACATATTATTTGATCAGCAATTGCCTCTGCATGTTTCTTGCCTTCTACTTCTGCTTCAGGAACAAAGTGAAACAAATAGCGGCCACCAGGTTCGGAACACACAGAGTAGTGTTCTTCTTTTGAGACCGGGAAACTTTCTGTCCATTCCCTCTACCTCTAGGAGAACTTTTGTGTCATCTCTTCTTCCATCAAACAAAAGGCAAGAGAGACCTTCCTCCTTCAAATCTTTTTCATGCTGATCAGATATTTCCTTCATTATTTTTTCTTGTGCTCTTCTTATCTTATTATGATCTATCACTAAGGATGTATCCTCTCGGCTGATGAGGCCTGCATCTATCCAAGCGGCAGTGGCAATCTCTGCAGTCTCTCGTAACCCCGTATGGTGGCGAATACTGGCAAGGGCAATGTTTGAGATGTCTTTAGTGTTGTATTTCATTCTCTTCGGCGAAGGTTCAGATGGCATTTTGGAGCTATCATCTGATGTTGCTTCTTTCTGTTCATCTGAAGAGTTTTCAAAGAAGTGAGAAACCTCTTGATATAGCTCTTCATTTCTTTGGGTGGCTTCTTCACTCTTCTTTTCTTCCTTTCTTCCCTCTCTCGGATTTTCTCTTTTTTCTTAGCAATAACAATCTGTTTTTTGGTTTCTGAATAATCTGCCGAACCAATCTACATACTTCCTTGGCCTCCTGCCTTTGTTCTCTGCGCCTTTATGAAAGCCAGCTTCAAAACAGGGAGCTTCTTCTCACGAGGACAGCGACAATCAATGTGAGGGTGAGGTTCTCTTCTGCATGAGGGAGAACAATTGGCTTCAGAACACAACTCGATGGGACACTGGCAGTTAAAAATGTCAAGAGTATCGAGTGTGTGCAGAAATTTATTTTTCTTTGCTAGTTTTCCTTTACCAAGTGATGTCTCAACTGCTTTGTGCCACAGCTTTGTTAATTTTAGCTCAATAGTTCTATACTGATTGAGTACAGGTGGTTTGAATAACACATTAGCTTTTTTCCACTGATGCAGAAGAGGGGGAATCATGTCCCTTATGAGCTCTTTCTCTGTGTAGTTCCTTCTATCCTTTGTATTTTGTTTACGAAGGAGTAACCCTAGTCTCAGCATGTCTCGCACTGTTGGTAGTTCTGATACGGGAAGCTCCTTGCCTGTACCGACTAACAGGCTCAAGTGGCATGACGACTGACCGCTTGTCTTCAATTTTGGCATCTTAGGAATATCTGAAAAGAAAGAAAAACATTTAAGTATTTTATATCAATTACGATGTTTCAAAGTTTAGTCATTCGATGTTCTAAAATTCAATAAAAAATATTTCATGGGATTACAACATAATTAAACAGAAGAATATGATAATAATAAATAATTGTAATAATCAATAATCCATACTTACAGTTAAACTGTAGTATTCGTCTAGTAGAATAACTATGAAGTAGGTACAAGAGCAATAACAGCAAACCACCGTCTATGACATCTAAGAGGCAACTGAGGACTGAGAGTGAGGGACAGTTCTATTCATGTTGTGACTTGTACATTGTACAACAACTATATGACCTTGAAAACACTCCATATGCGATCAGTGGGATAATTCTGTGACAGATGAATAGTTAATCAATTTATGTCCTATTATTTAGTAAAAGAGTCAATTTCTGAAACTTTAAGGTAAAATTGATGTAGGTAAGGGTTATTTTATTTCATTTTGGTTGGCCAATTTCAAGTTTTGACATGAAAAGACACTATATTTTCACTACCAAAATTGATTTGAAAAAAGTTGACAAAATTGACACACCCTAATACTGCACCCTTGTTTGGGGAAACTCCGCTAACAACGCATTAAATGGTATCTTTGTCATCCAAAACGAGCAATAAGGTTATTAGCTGATGCTGATTTCTTGATCTCTAGTGCATTATACTAAAGCTCAACGATATAACCAAACTGGCACATTTTATTTTTATTTACAAGTGTAAGAACAAAATCATTAATTTGCAATGGGTAAATAGATATTTTGTAACTCATCAAGAAATCCACCCGTATCAGACCAGAAATAGATCAAAGCTTGTTATACCTCAATTTAGATTGTCTTCATCTCAAAAACTACCCATTTTCATTGGATTGAAACTATGGAATGACTTGCATGCCGATATAAAAAATATTGTGAGTGTAAATTTGTTTAAAACCAAGTTGAAATCCCGATTAATAATGGCATACTACCAAAAATCTAGGATTAATGTCCACTAATATTGTTTAATATTGTCCATTAATATTGTTTAATATTGTAATACATGTTTTAACTATTAATAATACTTATTTACTTATTTATTTATTTATTATTATTAATTAATAACAACTAGCTGCTTATTTTTAATAAGAGCCCAGTAAAGCCTAAAGCTTAAGGGCCAAATTAAATAAAATAAATAGTCGAGCTTCACAATTATTCATGTCATTGTAAATCGAAAAAACTGTATTTATTTTATTATTATTAATAAAGGTTATTCTATCTATTCGATCTATCTATCTATCTATCTATCTATCAGATCGTCAGTATGGGTTCCGCAAGGAACGCTGTACTGGCGATCTTGTTGCATATCTCTCTGACTCCTGGTCATCCTCCTTTCGGGTTTTCGGTGAAATCTTTTCTATTGTGCTAGATATATCGAAAGCTTTTGATAGATTCTGGCACAAACCTTTTATTTTCAAAGTGCCCTCCTTCAGTTTCTATCCTTCTATCTGTGCCTTCATCTCTAATTTCCTTTCTGACCGATCTCTATAGATGCGGTTGTAGATGGCCACTGTTCTTCTCCTAAAGCTATTAACAGTGGTGACTGAGTGGTGTTCCTCAGGGTTCTGTCCTGTCACCCACTCTTTTCCTTTTATTTATCAATGTTCTATTAAGTCGCACTTCTTGTCCTATCCCATCCTATGCTGATGATTCCACTCTTCACTTCTCCACCCACTTCACAAAGCGTCTCTCTCAACAGTCACTCCATGCTTAGCGTACGACGGTTATGGTGCACCTAACCTCTAATCTTTCTACTATCTCTGATTGGGGCAGAGAAAACCTTGTGGCTTTCAATGCCTCAAAAACTCAGTTCATTCATTTGTCTGCTCTTCATAATTTTCCTCACGACTATCTTCTTACCTTCAACAATACACAACTCAATCCTTCTTCTTCTCTTAACATTCTTGGCATTTCCTTTGCTCGTGATCTTTCCTGGAAAGACCACATATATTCTCTTTCTAAAACAACTTCTAAAAGGTTAGGTGTGTTGTACCGCCTCCGCAGTTTCTTCACCCCAACTCAGTTGCTCTCTAAATACAGGAGTTTTGTCCACCCCTGTATGGAGTACGCTTCTCATATGTAGGGTGGCTCAACCCACACAGCCCTACTTGACCAAGTGGAATCAAAGGCTTTTCGTCTCATCAATTCCTCGCCTCTTACTGACTGTCCTCAGTCCCTCTCTCTTCGTCGCAATGTTGCCTCAATCTCTCTTTCCTATCGTTATTATAACGAACTCTCTAAATGCATGCCCCCTCCTTAAGGAGAACACGCCGTACCCTACTTTCGATGCATTCTCATTATTTTCCTGTCCAACTCTCTAACGCAAGGGTTAATCGGTATTTTCAATCTTTCATCTACTCAACCCGTGAACTCTGGAATAATCTTCCTCAACCCATCTTTCCCCCTGTCTATACTCGTCCATCTTTCAAACGCAGGGTGTCCAAGCATTTTTGCGGACATTCGCCCTTGGCCCTTCCTTCCTGCATAAAAATAAAAGTAAAACACTTACAAAACTTCTATGGACGTTTTCCTTCCTGCTTCACAAATGGAAATATCAATTATGATGATGAATAATGAAAACCTCCGATTTAATGTAAATACATGTCACAAAATGTTACGTTTTTTGAATTTATATTCATTTTTCAAAACTAAATGTTGTTCTTGGAAAATAAAATGTTTGACAGCTATGTACGAATCGCCTTCCTTGTCTAAATAAATTTGTCACATAAAATTTTTGGTATTTATTTTTTTGGCGCCCACCTTGCGGTCGCGCTCGGCGGTGGCCCCGTCCACTGGGTATATCGATAAATGATGATAATGATAAGTTTTATTGGCAGGATATAAATCCCATAACTCGTAGACAGTGTAATAACCAAAGTACAGAGTGGCGAGAAAGTCTGGAATCAATAATATAGTTTATAAATTATTTTCGTTCAAAAGTTTTGAACACTTACTCCGACCACTTTCATTCATACAAAGTAATTTCTAAAAGGGACTTTGAATGCTATAATTTTAAAAAGAAAGGTTTACATCCATTCATATCCATAACCTTAAATTTTGGGAGTAAAATGTTGCAGTTTCATAAATGAATAAATTTCGAACACTAAAATTTCAAATTTCCCTGCTTGCCTGGCAAAGTGATCACATAAAAGAGTTAGAGGACATTAAACTTCATGGAAAGTACTGGGAAATAAATGGAAAAAAGGGATTGTGGGTAGATGATGTACGATTCTTTTTAAAAGTTTAATCAAGAAAGGTCCTGAAAGTAAAGTAATTTTTAAATTGTTTGTGATGTAAAACAAGTGATTAGTTTTCAAAGTGTTTGGGTTAAAGTTTAGCGGATTCCAGTGATGAAGGTGCTTCCTTTGGATCGTTAATGATGGATAGCTGTTCTGAAATTATGAAGCTCCGTTCGTCTCGTTAAAAATATAGCCCAAGGTAAGGCAAAATAACATCCAGTGGCCGATGTTAACACCCCAAATGGGAATAGCTAATATTTCCTAACCTAACTTAGTTTAACCTAACCTAACTTAATATTAGCTTAACCTAACCTAACCGAGCGTAACCTAACTTAACCTAAATTAACCTAACCTGGACCAAAGTCGTAGATGAGAATGGGAACGACATTGAGTGGGAGTAAACCACTCACATTACTGAGCCGACTCGGGCTCTCTTTAGGCGAAGCCTTTAGATTTTGGGGGCACCAATGAAAGACGCTATAACCACTCGACTCACAGGACACCAAGTGTTGCTACGATAGATTTGAATGCAAAAACCATCAGCGCTCGAGTCAAATTTTACCCAATGAAATGCTAGTTAACTAATTAAAAGCAAGAAGTTCCATGTCAACAGCAAAGTTGTTAATTATTAACTCAGTGTACACATAGTTAAGATGCCGTACGGTACATCCAGAGAAGTGTGTCGTTTGTTTTACTCAAGTTTCCTTGGTTATTTTCATCGTATTCCAGGATTAAAGTAAAACCACCAAAGACTATGGATAAAATAAACCACGTGTTTGTCAGTTACTAACGTATTGTATGCAGTACATTTTGACAAACAAGGTTTTGTTTTTTTTACCCAATTTGTGTTTATTTTAATCCTGTCCAGCGGTACAATAATAATATGCTTTGAATTGTTTAACTTCCGTAACATCTAAGGTCGTTTGAAGGAATGGACCCGCAGCTTTTTGCGGGATCCGAACCATTACCCCACCAAGGAAGATCCAGAGAAGCACCTTAATCATCGAAATCTGAAGTCCGAGCCGAGAGTCGAACCCACGACCTTCAGATTATCAGCTTGACGTTTTGGATCACCTGAAGATCAGGGCCCCCAGCCTCAATTACCAAATGATATCTTCGTTAAAACTAACGAAAATTTCACGACTTAACCTAACCAATCGTCAAGGGCGTACAGTTGACCTAACCGGCATTCAATTTAATTTATTATTATATTTAGTACTGTAAAGCAAAAAACAAGAATACATGGGGGCCCTGATCTTCAGGTGATCGGACGTTTTATCACTAGGCTACCTTTGCGTGTACTGTAGTAGAAAAATTACACAGAATTGGGCTCAATTTAAACTTTGTTTTTCAGATGTAACACCCTAATTTTTGATGATATATAAATTAAAATAATTAAATGTTCCCTCTAGATCTTTATGACATTAAAAAGAAATAACTTCTTCTCTAATCCCACATTCAGCATATCATGATTCCTTTATTAGCTTTTTATATTATCTGCCTTTCGTGTGTGTGTGTGTGTGTGCGTGTGTGTGTGTGAAATCGTGCGGAGCGAAAATTCTGAGGCTCTTTTTTACCTTTTAAATTTAAAATATTTAAGTTTTATTTACGTCTAATTTTTAAGTTAACTTATTTCAAGGAAGAAAACTTTATGATCCCGTGAACCACTTCAAAACTTGTCTCCTTTTCACGAGCGTTGTTGTCGCGATAAGACATTTAATTAATAAAGTTATTTTCACACGTCATTCTATATACCGACGCTCTTCTCATGCATATAATATGTAAGTATACAAAGTAAGTCGCATAAATGGCTTCTTTTTTTTTGGTGCGTAAATTTGTCATACTCTTGCGAGTAATTTACTCGCAGTATAAAAATAATGTATTATATTGAAATATGTTAAATTATCTGTTCTCCGAGTAACTCTTACGTCAGATTCTCTAAAAATGATTTTGCGCGCTCGCGCGCACACACACACACACACACACACACACACACACACACACACACACACATATATATAGTTACATGCTGAAATCCCGTCCATTTATTCTCGTTTTGGCTATTCGTAAAATGTACGAGCCTTTTAGCTTGTGCACCAGATGTATCCAATATAGTCAATTTTGTTCATTACATAAGCGTTTCCTCATATAGTCAGTTGATTATTTTTTGAGGTCGCTTTGTTGCCAACAGAGGATGAAAATCAAAACAATGTTTACAGTCAATTTCTCGATATTCGTTTTGTATTATTTATGTCGTAAAAGTGTCTTGTTTGGGTGACATAAATAAGTAATGAACGCAAACTTTTTGTTCATCACGCCTTAAATGCATGGTCACATAACTGAAGTGGGTTTTAGTAAATTGATAAGTTATATAACACTTCGGTGCAAACAGAAATTGTCAACCCTAATGTCATATTGATTCAGGGAAAGGAATTCCTGTATGCCTAACTAGACTAGAGCTTCTGTATTATGAATATTTGTGAACACGTGATTCAGTTTAAACTCTAGAGAAAGATCGATCGTACGTATTGATTTTGAATTCCGCTATGATGAGTCCATACAGGATAAGCACGCAACCCTTTGTCTCTGTATAACACACACACACACACAACACACACACAAATATACATATATATATATATATATATATATATATATATATATATGTATGTGTGTGGTGTGTGTGTGTGTGTGTATGCTTTATAGATATAATCAGAAAAACATGTATCCGTGTCAGAGCATTTTTTAAGCTTTTCTCACTGGGCGACAAAGGCAGATCGGGAAGTGGGGGAGAGGGATTAAGGCAGGGGTGTGCTGCCAATTTCTTAACAACCGGTTCTGATACGGATGTGGGTGTAAATCGGCGAGCGCCAATGGCGCGAGTCATTAAGCTAGGGGGTCTGGGGTGAGCGGTAGCTCCCCCAGCGGGGTCCCCCCGGAAGCCAACGCATTTCATCAGCTTTTCCACAGCATTTTATAACATTTTGGCAGAAATTATTTAACATATTCTTTATACTCACTAATGACATAATTATCTAAAAATAAACTAATTTTTCATCAAAAATAAATAAATATTGAAACGACCACTGCTTGTGATACTACCTATATTTTTCTATAAAATACTGAAAAGTGAAAAAAATTTAGATATAAACAAACGTTTCGGTGATCCAATCAAAATTTAACAACCGGTTCGGGCAAACCCGACCGAACCGGTCCCATCACACCCCTGGATTAAGGATACTATGGATCCGGATGTTCCCTAGTCAGGCCATCATCCCCGTGTGGTCTGAAATAACACTAGCATTATCTATATATAAATATTCAATGTAAATTTCATATTTACATTTAGGATAAACCGTTCTAATTGTGGCATATGTGCATGTATTATATATATTATATGGCTTCCAAGACAATGCTCCCAAGACAACTTCCAAGACAATTCTATTTTTACAAATTTTGAAAATTTCTCGTCGCCCTGTATCCTAAAATTTCATTTACTGGGCGACAAATTTTCTTCACTGGCTGACATTCATGTCTCCCATTTACTAGGTTTAAAAAATGTTCTGATCCATGTGATATTGCAAACCCTCACAACTCCAACTCCCCCAAATTTATTTATTTACTCTTTAATTTTTCATTTTGATTCGTGTTGTCCCAAATTCGTTTCTGTTCTCTTCCATGATATAATAATTAGGCCAAAAACTCTCGCAAATGTTTTTTTTCATCAGACGTTAGTTTTTTCTTTCGTAAAACTGTTTTTTGCTTCTTACCAGATTTTGGAAGACCACAGTCCAGTAGCTCCCACAGGATTTTCTGACAAAGGGGGCACTTCCACTACGTTATCTGGATATATATATATATATATATATATATATATGAAAATTATTTCACGACAGTAACACGTGAAAAATATTTATGATGAATAAAACCACGAAGCAAAGGAAACACAGAATGGTGCTCAAGCGCTTTCGTCTAATGACATTCTCAGGAACACTGAAGTACATAAAGAGGAGTTACAGCCTATATATATAGGTTACAGAAAAAAAAAAATATATATATATATATATATACAATAAACGGAGAGGTAAAAATAAAATTAAACATTAAAGGATTGTGGGAGGAGCATACAAATTTGTAAGGAAAAAAATACCGATTTTTAGCACAAGATCAAATGAATTGTTTTCCAACCAATGTTATAGATAATTAAAAAATAAAAATACAAATTTATACTGGAAATCTGCCCGGGTTTTAGCACTCTGCCGTTCTTGTTTAAGTTCGATGTATATAAAAATAAATTGAAAAATAAAAGTTATTAGAGTAGCATACAAGTTTACCAAAGATTTAGCGTTCTACTCTTCTTATCTAAATCTGTTCTGAAGGAATTCAAAACAACAGGATCGTTATTTGTAAGTTGGATAATGGCAGACTCAAGAATATTTCTATTAACAATGTTGCTAGAGTGAAATAAACTGAAGCATTATTTCAATCAATACAGTGGGATAGCTCTGACAAATGGACAAAAAGGGCACTGGACGACTGTCCTGTTCTAACGGAATATTGATTTTTACCTCTCCGTTTATTGTATATATTATAATATATAATTTTTTTTTTTTTTTTCTGTAACCTATATATAGGCTGCAACTCTTTATGTACGCGCTTGAGCACCATTCTGTGTTTCCTTTCCTTCGTGGTTTTTTTCATATCTATATATATATAATATTGGTAATTTATAGAGGATATTTAAGATAACATCTTACTGTATAAGTAATCTGGAATATTTATACTGTTATAAGTTAAACAAAAGCAATGAAAGCACACTAACACAATGATAACAATTTGCTGTAAAAATTGTTGGCTGTCGCATGTAAATATAAAGTTGTGGTACTTTTGCATTATCCTCCCATCACTAATTTTTTTTTATAATGGGAGCAAAATATTCTGAAATTACATCATTAGTTATATGAATAAATATTCTTAACCTAACCTAACCTAACTTGAAGCCGGCTAACTACGGCTAACGCCTGCGGCGGGCTGTTTTTAACCAAACCTAACCTAACCTAACCTAACCTAATCCCAACACTAATTTTTTTTATAATGGAAGGAAAATAAAGTACCATAACCAAAACCAAACCAACATTATATAAAAAAATTAGTGTTGGGAGGATAATGCAAAAGAACCAAAGTTGTTTCACTAGTGTAAAAAAAATTTGAAAAAAAATTGAAAAATTTGTGGATAAATAATTTGATGTCGCTTACTTTAATTGCACTTATAATTGCAAAATGTGTAAATTTTAGATTGATACGAGGCTCTATATACATTCAACGGTGTAATATCATAAGATGGTATCATTATCATATATTTCGGGAAGATTTTCCGTATTGTTTTATAATTTTCATAGATTCTTATATTTTATCAAATAATTTTTGATTTTTCGTATCACCTTGTAATTTCGATAAAATCAAAGAAAATTTGTCGATAATGATAACTGACTTTTATTTCTGTGTATTTCATGTATATATCTGCTTATAGGAAAATGTTTCATAAGAGTACATATAATAACAGTATTTGGAGCAAGTGTAGTTTACGTCCCCTCTCAAAAGGGGACACAAACTACACTAGGTCAAAGTTGGGAACGTAAACTACACTAGGTCAAAGTTGGGGAACGTAAACTACATTAGGATCTTTAAGGAGACATTTTTTGGATCACCTGAAGATCAGGACGGGAACGCAAACTACACTAGGATAGTGTAGGGGAACATAAACTACACTAGGATAATGTAGGGGAACCTAAACTACACTAGGCACCACAGGGGGACATAAACTACACTTGTTCCCAATATTTATGAAAATGAAAATGAAAAGGTTTATACCTATTATGGACGACAAGGGAGGCACGTATCCAAGTGCCCCTTCCTCTGCGGGCGCTACTGCCACAGTCGATAAACATAATATATTATTTTTGATAATATACGTAAACTTGGGATCACCTGAAGCTCATGGCCCCCAGCCTTCTTTAGTTAGCCTTATAAGGCTAACTAACGAAAATATCACGACCTAACCTAACCAATCGTTAGGTCAACTGTACGCCCTTGACGAAAGGTTAAGTTAGGTCGTGATATTTTCGTTAGTTAGCCTTATAAAGCTAACTAAAGAAGGCTGGGGGGCCTGATCTTCAGGTGATCCTAAACTTGCGTACCTCCTTACGAGTATAATTATGTATTTATGTGATTTCGAAGATTTTCGAAAGCAAATATGAAACCAGAAGTTGAAATCATTATGTATGATTTTGGTTCTAAATAATTTTAAACCAATTTTAAAATAAAAATATAAGGAAACCTTTTCTTAAAATTAATTTTCGTAAAAGAATTTGTTGTAAACGTTTATTATTTACGTTATTTCTCCGTTTATATATCTAAATTTAATTACGTTTTGATTGCTTACAACTCCCCCTCTGCAAGCTTCGTGCAGTCGCCTCGGAACAATTTACTCGTCTCTTGCTTCTTTGCATGTTTAGGTTAACTCAATATAGAGTTATCCCCTTTACTCTTTTCCCCTTCCCTACCATAAGGGAGAAAATTCATGGCTACGTCTATACACACACACACACACTGATTTTCTGCTAAAGACTTTGGTAAATATGACCATGGAATTATAGCACACAAACTTAAGAATACAGGAATTACTGGAAAGCTGGGAAGATAGATATTTAATTTTATGACTCAAAGAACACACAGAGTGGTAGTAAATGGAGTCATATCCGAATTCTCAGAAGTCGTCAGTTCTCTCACACAAAGTACAGTATTAGGCTCCCTTCCTGTTAATAATAATGAATGCAGACAGTGATGCAGATATTAACGACAGTATCACATCCTGTTTCGCGGATGACAAAGATATGCAAGGAAATATCAAACGAAGGTGACATAGGAAAATTATAAAATAACAATGAAACATTATTTAAGCGGTCGGAACACAACAATATGAAGTTCAACGAAGAAAAATTCCAACTTCTTAAGATATGGTAACAAGAAGGTGCTACAGAATAAAGGGTACAAAACTCTGCGAGACAAACAGAAAACACCAAACCCACGAGTCGGAGATCTTGGAGTAATAATGTTATCGGATGCAGAATTTAGAGGTACTATAACATTAAAATCACAACAGCTAGAAAATGGGAATTATCTGGAGCAGCTTCAACAGCAGAAGAGCAAACATCATGCTAAAACTATGAAAGAGTCTAGTCCTACCATTAATTGAGTATTGTTTAGTACTCACAAGCTCATATAGAAAACGAGACAGTGTCAACACAGAAGTCATACAAAGTGCTTTTCGTCTAGGATGGAGGAGACGAAAGAGTAATGGTCTCACCTACAGTCAAAGAAAATCTACTCCTTGGAAAAAAGACGTGAGCGGTACGCAATATACATGTGGAGAATACTCGAAATAATTATTCCAGTGTGTCTATTTTAGAAATAGACACACTGGAATGAGAGAAGAGGCACATACTGTACTATCCCAGCTACGGTGGGACAGGGGGCCATGAAAACGAGGATGGAAAAATACCCTCAGAGTATGAGGCCGGGAAGTCAGGTTTGTTGCCACTCTTCTCGAGTTGGCCTGGTGAAATAAAGAGTTGGTTTCTTGCGCTTTCCACTTCACAGAGCCAAGTACTCCCGGTTCATCTGGAATTGTTTTGAGACAGGCGTCTAATCTTTTTTTGAAGATATCTACCGCTACACCATTCGTGTTCCTTAGTTCCTTGAAGAATCTTGGTTCTCTCACAACAAAACTATTTTCCTTCAAGGTTGAGGATGTTCCATGGCTAGCCTTTAATTTGGGAACACGACACATGCTTCCTTTCATACTTTCCACTGTTGTTTGAGTGGTTATAGGGTTCAAAGTAAGATTAAGGACTAGTTCTTCCATTATTTTCC
Organism: Bathynomus jamesi; assembly: GCA_023014485.1. Taxonomy (NCBI): domain Eukaryota; kingdom Metazoa; phylum Arthropoda; class Malacostraca; order Isopoda; family Cirolanidae; genus Bathynomus; species Bathynomus jamesi. Next base: position 84,370 of record JAJOZX010011662.1, read on the forward strand.
ATGTTAAATAATGGTGTACCTCTCCTTCTTTCTAGCGAACATAAATTTAATTCATGGAACCTTTCCCAGTAATTTAGTTCTTTGCATCCATTGATCTTGCTGTGAAACTTCTCTGAATCCCTTCTAATTGACTAATGTTTCCTTTTTTTATGGAGATGTTAAGACTAAGCAATATTTCAACATGGGTATGATCAGCGTTTTCAATAGAGGAATCATTATATTCATATCCATCCGTTTAAAAGTTCTCAGTATCTGTCCAGTTATTCTTTTTGCTGTGTTTACTGCTATCTTATTTTGTATTTCAAATTTTGCGTTATCAGTGATTATGACTCCTAAATCTTTTGCTTTAGAGTTTCTCTGAATTTCCTGTCCATTTGGATTATAGTATTCCATGGATTTTAGGACCTCCCTTCTTCTGTACCTTAATAGTTGAAATTTGTTAAATTTCATATTATTGCTTTCAAACCAGCTGTAGATTCTGTTCATGTCTGTTTGTAGAGATTCCATATCCTCTGGGCTTCTTATTTTTCTATTAATTTTTGCGTCATCAGCAAAGGATGTTACTGTGCTGTCACTGGTAACTTCCTTATCTACATCAGTTAGCATGATTATGAAGAGTAATGGAGCTAATACTGTTCTTTGTGGTACTGTGGTAAGGACCTCTGACTCTGATAAAGATATTCCTTCAAGTGTAACGACTTGCTGCCGCTTACTAAGGAAATTATAGAGCCATTTTCCTACTTTTTCTGTTATTCCCATATATTTCAGTTTATGTGCTATGATTCCATGGCCACACTTGTCGAACGCCCTGGTAAAGCCTATATATCACATCATAGTTTTCACTGGTTTCAAGTGCATCAATGATATTATAGTGTACCATAAATTGTGAGAGGCATGATCTTCCTGACCGGAATTCATATTCGTCATCATTTAATTTTTTATGGATTCGTAAAAGTCAGATTTTTTCTCTAACTATTCTTTCAAATATTTTGGTGAGATGAGATGTAAGCGACACTGACCTATAGTGTTTAGTTTCCGATCGATCTCTTCAGGATGCACGGTATTTCTCCCTGTCCAGTGATCGTCTCCATATCCAATATAGGGGCTTTGCGATTCCATTCCGGGATGCTGCAGAAGAGTCGACCACAGGTCGATCCTGAACCGTCGTTCGTAAACTTCTAAAGGTATCTAAAGGTAAGGTATATATATATATATATATATATATATATATATATATATATATATATATATATATATATATATATATATACCGGGTGGACGAAAAAAACCTGGACACTTTTGTTTTTCCTACAAATTTCAAACTAGTCACGTAATACACCCAAATTAGTACAAGATGTAGCCAATAGTATAGTTATCATGTGCTAAAAATTTCAATGGAACTTATATAAAACTTATCCTATTGAAATCGATGTTGTATTGGCCCCCCCATTTTCTTGAATTACGGCCAGTACTCTCCTTTTCCACTGATCTATGGATGACTTGATTTTGTCTTGGGACACCATAGGCCAAACAACCTCAATTCTTTGTCAAAGTGCTTCCAGGTTTGAAAATGGTTCCCTGCGACCATGGTACACCAATGACTTCAGCTCATTCCACACGAAGTAATCCAGAGGATTTAAGTCAGGAGAATTTGGTGGCCATTCTTCACTTTTTATGAATTCAAGAATGTTCGCCATCAAAAATTCTTGGGTTGTCTTGGCTGAATGAGATGGTGCATTGTCTTGAACAAAAATAAAATCTTCGTTCGGGTACAAGTCTTGCCATTCCGGTAAAAGTTATCCGAGGTGTTCAATGTAATTCTGCGAGTTCATTTTTGTTTTCTGTGGATCAGTAAAGAATAATTTGGTTTTTCCATTGTAAGAAACACCACAAGATACCATTAATTTCTTGGAAAATCGTGAAATTGGATGATAAAAACGGTCTGGTGGGATTTCGGATTTTGAAGTTAATGCATTGACTTGGTTGTTTTGTCGATTTGTTGATTCGGTTAATGTAAAGTCGGACTCATCTTGAAAAAACATGCGTTTAATGTCTGCTAAATTAAATTTCCTGTACAAAGAATTACACCTTTCTAACCGTTTTCCCATGGCTTCTTTTGTTATTCTGGGGCTCTCAATCTTTTAAAAGATCTGATTCCTTTACTTTTCATTATGTTTTGGACACTGTTCCACGAAATATTTAAATTATTCGCCATTTTTCTCTACGAAAGATGAGTGCCAGGATTATTTTCCTGCGACAACGCATGCTCTTCAACGTACCTTTCGTTTTCTCGAGTCCGAGCAGTACGCGGACGACCGCTGCCATGTTTTCTCTCAGTTGACCCTGATTATCTAATTTTATTTATTACGTATTGTACTGTACTTCTTTTCCAATTTTTTCCCGGAAATTCCCTAATTATTTTTCTAGCACTCCAGCCCTTCTCGGCAAAACACGCCTTTATAACAGCTAAATCTTCTTTACTTAAAACCATTACGATAGAATTTTAATTAACACCACAAGCAAAAAAAATAAGAAAAAACATTCCATCAGCCAACACTTCTTAAAGAAATCTGACACTGCTAGCCTACCAATTCGCCATGTGGCTACTTATCATTGTCTTAGGTGCGCATGCGCAAACTGCTTGTTTTGTAGCAAACATCTGACACATCCAAGGGAGTAGTCAGCTTCACAAAATCTCGCTGTTTGTTTCGTCAAGGTAAATTTTTTACAATTAAGAAACGGCCAAAGATAACACTGGCCAACAAAATGAAATTTTTTTTTCTCATCACAAACATGATCACACTTTTCTTAATGCATTTTTCGCGCTGATTCCGAATCTGGTTTTATGTTTTTTCTAGCACGTATAGTTATATAGATACACTGGTTTTGATATTTTTAAGTTTTTGATATTGCTATAAGAAAATTTATGGATGTATAGATCACACTTAGGAATGCTAAACAACAAATACATCATATACCTTATTCAATGTACTTATAAATAAAGAATATATACATTATTTTATTAAAAGCGCTGTGAGTGTGATTTCCTTTTGTAAATTTGGCCTGGATTGTCACGATACAGCATCCAACAATGGTCCGCCATCATGCTTTCATTCCAATATCCTTGGTAGCGCTTCTCCATTATCTGAATATCTTGATGGAAGCGCTCTCCTTGCTCGTCACTCACTGCACCAAGGTTTTCAGGAAAGAAATCTAAGTGGGAATGCAGGAAGTGAATTTTTAACGACATTCGACACTCCATTTCTTTGAAGGCATCAAGGAGGTTCTTGACTCCATCCTTATACGCAGGTGACTTGTTGCTTCCAAGAAAGTTTTCACATATCCATTTGAACGCCAGCCAAGCCTTCAATTCCAACGGACTTAGGACTTTTTCAAATTCAGTGTCATTCAAAACCTCCCTTATTTGTGGCCGAACAAAAATCCCTTCCTTCAATTTTGCTGCAGTAACCTTCGGAAATTTCCTTGAAAGGTATTGGAACCCTTCAGAATTGACTTTACCCATTGCTTTAACAAAATTCTTCATTAAACCAAGTTTAATGTGAAGAGGTGGCAGATAGATCTTTTGGGGATCCACTAAAGGGACAGACTGGACATTGCTTATCCCTGGGACATATGTATACCTAAGTGGCCAGTCACTTTTGGTGTAATGTTCTATAGTGGCGCGACTGTCCCACAGGCAAAGGAAACAACAAAATTTTGTGAATCCTGACTGCATACCCATAAGCATTCCTATAACTTTTAGATCTCCACAAACATTCCATTGATGACTGTCGTATTTGATTACCTTAAGTAGTATATCCATATTGTCATATGTCTCTTTTAGATGGACGGAATGGGCAATGGGGATGGATGGCATTATATTACCATTATGCAAAAGAACTGCTTTCAGGCTTCTCTGTGACGAATCAATAAAGAGGCGCCACTCAGATGCCACATACGTCTGAGATATGGCTGTAAATAGTCCATTGATGTCATGGCAATAACAGAGAGGACCGTCTACTGAAAAGAATGCTGTTAATTCAAAATTCCGCTTTCGGTAGTAACTAATACGAACATTGTTCTCAAGTAAATTGTTCTCCTTTAGTCTTGAGGCGAGAAGCTCTGATTTCTCTTTAGACAGCGATAAGTCTCTAACAAGATCATTCAACTGTCCTTGGGTTAACTTTTTAGGCTCTAAATGTCTACCTTCAAAGTGTACTCTGGTTCTGTAGATGGTCCGGAAACGCCAGTTGCAACTTCATCACTTTCCATGTCATCTATGATAGAATCTAGCCTATCACTTGGGGGAATTGGAATGGGCAATGTTTCATCATGTTTTACTGGTCTACGTGCTGAATCCAAGTTTGGATATACAATCTGGTGTTTGTTCTTGGCAGAAATCCCCATTAAGTTCACACTACAAAAATAACAGTCTTCATGATGATCTCTCGGCTCCCTCCATATCATGGGTATGGCAAATGGCATTGAAGCTTTCTTTTTGTTAAGCCAATCACGTAATCCATTTGAACAGCCAGAACAGATTTGATGTGGCGCCCATGGTTTATCTTGGTCACCTAGATGGCAACCAAAGTATAGCTTGTATATTTTCTTAATGTCGGTTAATACTTCGTCGCTGTGTTTTAGTTGTGAACTGGCCGCATACGAAACAACTTGTCGGGGTCATTCTTACATTGTCGATGCATGTTGACTGACCTGAGCAAACTATAAATAAAAAAAAAATGTACACCAACTTGACACAACAAGCTCTTGGACTGGACTGATCTTTTGACACACAAAGCACGGCGTTGTTGCCTGAATCACAATGCTGCTAGACGTAAAAGCTCACACCTGAAATACATAAGATGTATAATTAAGATAATTGAAATAAATAAGATGAATAAACTGAAAAAACACAATAAAATAAACACAATCAAATGTTGAAATATTAGTATTTTGCCTATTTAAAATGGTTAAATCTGTGTAGTTATATATATGCCTTCATCTTGAAAACTATACGTGCTAGAACAAATCTGAATGCAGTTTTGGAATCAGCGTGAAAAATGCTATCCATCCACCACAAATTTTACTCTGATGAAAAATCTTTGTTGACCAGTGTAATTAACTGAGGTTTTCAGCACATCATAACCATACTATTGGCTACATCTTGTGCTAATTTGGGTGTATTAGCTTGACTAGTTTGAAATTTATAGGAAAAACAAAAGTGTCCAGGTTTTTTTCATCCACCCGGTATATATACACACACACACCTTTGGTTAGCTTCCGCCCGAATTGTTCATTCTGACGAAGGTCAAGCTTTTCACTCCACTTAGACCTACAGTTTAACGTGGAATCCAAACCACGCCCCATCAGCAGCCCAGCGTCTTAACCACTAGGCCACCTAGGGTACCCATTTATCTACCAACCACTTTCTTTATTGTGTGGAAGGATGAACAGCTAGGTTTTGCTGCGCGCCGGCTGCCGTCGAGTCTCGAACCCAGGGCCGATGGATTCGTAGTCAGCGACGCTGACCACTACACCACCGAGGTGTGTATATATATATATATATATATATATATATATATATATATATGTTAAAAACAGATATATAATTGAAAGGAATATTCTAGAATGTGCATTTATCCATTTTAAAAAAATTTCAGTAACTGCGGGAATGTATAAAATTGACAATATCCTGTTAAAATTCCTTTTGTCTCTCATTAACTCTTGTTAATTATGTGCTAATCTTTTTGTTTTTCCGTCCCGCTGTATATTCCCTGACGAGGTGTACTTCTGAATACACGAAAGGCCTTGAAATCATTTTTCTTTTTCCTTGTGGGTTTGCATCATATAGAGTATATGTACAGTATATCTATACAGGGTGGGAGAAAATTCTTTAGGGATTTTATACATACAACTATTTAGTTAACAGCATTATACAGATAAGTGTTCAAATGATGAAACAAATCAAACAAAAAGTCTATAAGAATTTTATTCATACAAATATTTTGTTAAATCGTAATTTAATCTTCAAAGAGTTCACCATCTGCTATGATACATTTGTGGATCCTCTCTGTGAAACTCTTCATTGTTCTTCTGAACATATCGAGTGGGATCCTTTTCAGTTCTTCATCTATTCTGCGGCAAAGGGCATTCACATTTGGATAGATGAAACCAGGAGTGTAGAGTTTGTCACGCAAATAAGCCCAAAGCCAGAAATCACATGGGGTTAAATCAGGTGACCAGGTGATCGATGGGACCTCGCCGCCCAAGCCATCTTCCTTCAACGTTGGTATCCAGAATCTTACGGGCAGCTGTAGAGTAATGTAGCGGCGCTCCATCATGTTGATAAAGCCAATTCCTGCCAACTTCATCCTGCAAAACTTCATCTCTCAATACCTGGCAATAGCATTTTCCATCCATCGTATCTCTCGATATGTCAAAGGAAATGAGTCCTGAATAACCAATGCACGCCTAAACTGTTAGTGTAGCCGTTTTAACGGGTTTACCCAATCGTATTTTGGGATTTTTTTTCGCCCATTAATGAACGTTATGTTTGTTTCCTTTACTCGTTAAACCGAAGACACATTCATCTGAAAATTTGATCTTTCGAAGTAAATCTGGATGAATTACTGTTGAACTTTTGTCTCATTGTTTCAGAAAACTACAGCCGTCTATCAGAATCATCGTCGTATATGAGCTGAGAGTAAATGAGTTTGTAATCTTGGTACCCCTGTGGTTTCAATATTTTTGCTACTGACAATTTGGAAATACTCAATTCCTCTGCGACTTTTCTCGTTGAAGTTGTTGGATCGACTTGAAAACTGGCGAGGACATTTTCTTTGTTGTTGTCTCCTGTCGCCGTTACTGGCCTTCCGCTTCTTGGACGACCTTTTACCAGGCTCCCTGTTTCCAAAAGTTCTTTGGGGCTTCCAGTATCGAAGAGTGGTTGCACTTGGTGGTGGTTTATTGTATTTTCCTGAAATACACACAAACTTTCTTCGCAATTATTATACAAAATGACCACGATACAAGATACACTTTTTCTTCATTGCTGTATTCCATTCTTACTGACATGGCGGTGACTGGGGCTAGGGCCTAGGACCTTCCTGTTCTAGCCTAGGGTCATTCGTGGCCTTGTATAGTTGCTTTGAAAAGTATCGCATACACTGCAGTGATATTATTGGAATTTATTTATTATTAACAATCATTTGATCATTTGTATGCATAAGTTCCTTAAAGACTTTTCTCCCACCCTGTATATATATATATATATATATATATATTATATGTATGTGTGTGTGTGTGTGTGTATGTATATATACACAGTATATATGTATAAATTCATCCCATATATATATATATATATATATGCAAATAACTGCAATGACCGCGCAGTATATAAATGAATAGAAACGACATAAGTATTAAGGAACGTTTCTGCACACGAGGAGGAGAGATAACGAAATTCATTTTCATTATTTCGTTATCTCTCCTCCTCGTGTGCAGAACGTTCCTTAATACTTATGTCGTTTCTATTCATTTATATACTGCGCGGTCATTGCAGTTATTTGCGCATATTCACGATTTGCGAGGGTGCTCTCTGAGGGCATTGGTTTCTGCCCTATTTGGGAAATTTCGATTTGTGATTGAGTGAGGTCCGTAGCATAATGGTAGAGCGTCCGACCGGCAATTGAAGGCCCTGGGTTCGTTTCCCAGGCGGTTCGCCTCATTTTTCATTATTTCGTTATCTCTCCTCCTCGTGTGCAGAAACGTTCCTTAATACTTATGTCGTTTCTATTCATATATATATATATATATATTATACAACTCAGAATGGTCCCCTGAGAAACTTTTATGTTACATACAGATCGTGCATGGAACAAGGAACAGTTCTGGGAAAATTAAATCCACTATAGTCGGAATAAGTAATGGTAAATGACAAACACTATAGATTTCCTTTTTCATGATGTTCGCCTGACGTGGGCAACGTGTCACTCGCAAAGAGGCCCCAAAATACGTAATGTATAGCTTCCCTCACCAACTATCTGCCAAGCAGATCCTGTCCCATAGCTGGAGCCTATCTGCTTGGCAGACAGCTGGTGAGGGAAGCTATATTTTGGGCCTCTTTGCGAGTGACCCGCTGCATATGTCGGGCTAACATCATGAAAAAGAAAAAACTATAGTGTTTGTCATTTACCATTACTTATTTGGACTATAGTGGATTTAATTTTCCCAGAACAGTTCCTTGTTCCATGCATGGTCTGTATGTAACACACACACACACACACACACACACACACATATACACACACACACACACACACACACATATATATATTATATACTGTATATATATGATACACTAATTTTTTGCTGGTCTAAGATCGAGTATCGAAGAGATTCCTTTCGCTGTCCAACCGCTTCAAAGACGTTCGGATAATACCCGTGGGAGAGGAGCTACAATGGGCGGATGGGCGTGCTTGTGAGTGAAATTGAGTGAAGAAAGAGAGGGGAGGATGTGGAAGGTGGAGGGGTGATGGTGACAAAACACTAACCACGTATAACAACAGTTAGTGTTGTGACATGATACATCATCAGACCGGAATTAAATGATTTAAACTGATAACCTCTAAATTTACGTTATGAAAAAATGAAGGAATCATATATATATATATATATATATATATATATATATATATATATATATATATATATATATATAATTTTTATTGCATTTATAATAATTCTATAAATGCAAACGTAAGCTATGAAGTATTTGGACATACTGTAGAGAAAGTTGTGCTGATTTGTCTCCCAATTTATTTCTTAAAACAGTCGTTGTTTATACTGTGAACGTTCAGTGAATATTTATATACCTTCTATAAACGTCTATGAACGTTTAATATAACTGTACAGTCATTACGGCGTTTCTGAACATACAGTATTGTATGACATATTATATGTCTACGCTTATGTTTGGTGGGATGCATCCGCATTCCGTAGCCCCGTCAATTAAAAGAAACCCAAAATTATTCACCCCCTTTAGAAGCAATAGAAATCGTCAACAAAGGCAAATGGAGCCTTTATTTCATGTATAATCTATGAGAGACAACGCTCTGGTGGTTCCGTGAGTAACATCGTTTTTCCGTAGGAAAAATGAAGACACTGAGATCGGGTGTTCGATTCCCACTGGTGCTGTTAATTAATAATCCAGGAGTGAACGTAATGGGTCTCGTTCGTCTGGTCTGAGCGCTATTCCAGTTTCTGGCTCTCCTCCTCTACATCGTTTTGATACAATGCTCACATTTATATCTTTATTTTTCCAGCTTTGATTTGTGAGTTTGTTTTCGTGATTTCGTGGCATACACTATGTAAAAGATAATGAATAGCTCAAACGTCCTTTATATCGTTCCTATCTATCTGTCTTTAGTATCTATCTATCTATCTATCTCTCTATCTATCTATCTACGGTGTTATTCTATTTCATTCCTTGAAATATTAAACGAAACACTGTCAGATCTTTATCAAACCTTTGAAAGAGGATTATAAAGATCAGATGAATTTAAACCGCTCTTTTATATAAGAAATTTTCTCTCTAGGAAAATATCAGAAGTACTTTTAGATATTATCTCTATTTTATGTCATTATTATGTCTTACATATAATGCATAGCATCTGTAGGGTATAATGTTTACTAGTAATTTTTCCTGTATTTTGTATATATTCAACGAAGACGTGTGTGTGTGTGTGTGTGTGTGTGTGTGTGTGTGTGTACGCGGTTTAATTAAAGCTTTCATATGCACCTGCAAATGAATATAAGGAATTCCCATGTAATATTCCCGTAATACATTCCTCGCGTGACCATAAATCCCAAAACCAACAAAATTTCAGTTTCATCCTAGAATTTTTCCAAAAAGATTATTGAGGCGATTTATTAAGGAAAATAGGAGAAGAATCTCTTGAGATTATTTTAAGCATTGTTTAAAAAGATATTCGAGTAAGTTTGTTATAACATTAATGGTTCGTGTACAGAATAATACCATCATATTCTTTAGGATTCTGTTCTGTCACTGTGTAAGGGTTTTACAAGTAAAACTTTGATGGATAGGCTTATTGTATATATATATATATATATATATATATATATATATATATATATATATATATTAATATATGGGATGAATTCCACAATTAAACGAAAAAAATAAATGATACACACCCACAGGAAAAATTAAAAGCGATTCTAAGGCCTTTCGTATGTTGAACACATTATTCCCAAATGAGTTGCTCAATATATGAAAGGCCTTGAAATCGCCTTTCGCCTTTTTATTTTTCCATGTGGATTTGCATTATACTGTATATATATATAATATATATATATATATAATATAATATATATATGAAAATGAAATGAAAATGAAAAGGTTTATTGGCAGACTATAGTCCATATGACAATATTATTAATACAATGACAGTTCATATACTAAGGATAGAAATATATACAACTGATTGGAAATAATACTGTAATGTCGAAGTTAAGTGGAGCAACAGACAGACGTTTTCGTACCAAGAAGTCCATAGCTTAGAGGATAAATGGCAGGACTCATGGATCGCTTGGATGATCGGGTTGGTTGATTTTTTAATTCTTTGCATTAGACTGTGTTCAGCACGTCTTGTTACCTCCGGGAAGCTCGGGGCATTGCGGGTAGCAAACATTTGCGAAGCTGAGCATCTCGGGTAATTTATGTAAGAGTCTAAAAGACCCGTTGTACAGCAAATTTAGAGTTCTGCCAGAACCTTTTTATAATTCATCCACAGTTGCTGTCCGTATATATTACTGCAGAAAGTACGAAAGAGAGTGTCTTTAGCTTCACTTGTACAGAATCGAAAGTTCCTTATGGTCATATTCGCTTTAGCACACAGGTTTCGAGATTGTTTTCTTATATCCGAATCATCACTCAAGGAGCTGGTAATAGTTTGACCCAAATACTTAAACTCTCGTACTTCCTCAATTACTTCACCATTCATTTTAAACCTTATATCAGCTGGCTGATTACAGCTTTTAGGATGAAATTGCATAACCTTAGTTTTTGTAACATTAAAAAGAATATCATGTTTCTGCGAATACACTTCGCAGACTTTTAGTAGCCGATCCAGACCTTTAACAGAGGGACTTATTAACACCATATCATCGGCATAAACTAAGTTATTTATCCTTGTTTTATCTATACAACATCCCACTGTTGCCTCATTAAGTGAAGCAATTAATCCGTCGATATACACATTAAACAGCATAGGGGAGAACAAGGAGCCTTGTCTCACCCCGCAAGAGGAGCCAAAACACTCGGATAGTACATTGCCCCACCTAACAGTGAAAGATTGGTGGAAATACCAAAATTTCAATAAATTTAATATGTACATGGGAACCTTCCTGTCTTCTAGTTTTGCAAATAAAATATTGTGGTTCACCCTATCATATGCCTTACTTATATCTAGGAAACAGCTATAAATGGTTGAATTACTGTCAATGTATTTAGATATTGTTTCTTTAAGTACATAGATACACAGGTCAGTTGAGTGGGACCTTTCAAAGCCAAACTGATTAGGAGATGTCCATAGGAAATCATTTAATCGGCGTAACAAGAGTTTTTCTAGTAGTTTCGAGAAGCAGGAAGCGACAGCAATAGGCTTGTAATTATTGCTGGACAGAATATCTCCGTACTTATTTTTGACCAGGGGCAAGATATATACCCTCATGAACTCTGCAGGGATATAGCTATGAGCAAGCATGGCTGATAGGAGCAATGATATATGCAGAAATACAACGTCATTTGCATATTTTAAGTGCTCATTCGATAGGTCATCTACCCCTGACGCAGAACCAGTCTTTAACTCTTTAATTAACCTCTTTACTTCAGGAAATGATATCAAAGTATTTTCCTTGTCCCTTCCACAATCATTGCGCTGCAATCTATCTTAAGATTATCCCTACTCACACTGTTAAGAATGTTAGAGTAGTGGTTTTTCCACAGCTTTGCAATTTCATCCTCCCCCGACACCCCATCGATTGTCGGAGGGAGGACATTTTTGACACCGTTTTGATTCTTCACAAATTTCCAAAATTTGTTATTATCGTTATTTATGTGAGCTTCACAGGCTTTTGATGCTCGAATAGACTCTTCTTCTGTTTACATCGCCTTATGGCCTCTTTATACTGACCCCGACTTCTACACATATTCATGTATACTGGTCCTAATCTGGGTCTACCATGAAAGCACCACAAACCATAGGCGTCTTTCGACTCCATCTTCAGTGGGGGGGGGGGGGGCAATAAAATCATTCCATCTAGGAATAATCTTAGTATGATAGTTGTAAGATCTAATCAGGGGGCTTCCTGCTTCTCTTAACAGGGATATTATCTTACTATAATACCTATCTATGAGTTTACAGTGAAAATCATTTGAGCAAGGATTATTACAGGCAAGGTGCAAAATTTCTAAATTATTAAAGAGGTGACTTGTTTTGTCTTTGTATTCTATTCTCTGCTGCATATTAACATTGGACCAATCGACGCGATTATTCTTACCTTTTGAGTTCTTGTTAAGTCGTGTTGCACATAAATTGGTAACGTTAATTAATATTTCTAATGGTGTATGATCAGAAAGAAGGAAATCATGCAGAATATGAACTCTAACAATTCGATCCTTTAGATTATTAGTGAGACAATGATCAATCCACCTGGTGGTACCACTCATATCACTAACGTATGTAAAATTACCACTGGCTACCCCTAATACATGTACATCACTTATACTTAAATTGGTCGACTCGCACATGTTACCCAATGCTACAAAGAATTCCGAGTTCACATGTGCGTTAAAGTCCCCCATTATTATACAGTGAGAATATTTGGGGTTATCTGATAATGACTTAATTTTGTACAGCAAATCAATGTATTCATCTAGATTACTGCCGTTGTTGTATGGTAAATAGCAGTTTACAATTAATATGCAATCATTGTTCACTTGTAATTCAATGCCTAACAACCTTACATTATGTTTTGACAAATTTTTCCTTATTAAGAAAGCAACACCACCAAAAGGCCTATCGTACATTAATTCATCTGACAAGTCTACTGCTGATGACGCATGGTACATAAAGTCGTCATGGATAGTAGAGAGGAATTTTAGCTCTTGCTTAGGTAGCCAATGCTCCTGTAGGAGTATCAAATCTGCACTGTCGCAGATTTTATGAACATCTACAGTTGAATTCCTCATTGACCTTACATTATATGAGACTATTTTCAACAAGTTATCCGCCATGACTGATAGAGAATTTATTATTAGTAAGATTATTATTATTATTATACACAGTACAACTTTCAGGCATTACCGTTAGGGCGCCTATTATTATCATCATTATTATTATTATGATTATTATTATTATTATTGTTATTTTGCCTGTTATCAAATCTCCTGGAAATTGAGTACAGAAAAAGTAAGAGGGTACAGAAAAGGGGTTGCTGTCAGTCGTCCCACACACCTGAGTTTCAGTGAGGAAAAGAAGATGGGGTTTAAAGGAGGAGAGGTGGTGTTCAACAGATTGAAAATTTGAGAAAAGGCCACGAATGTTGCAGAAGTTTAAGAAAAGTGAATCAGACAAAAGTCCAGAACATCTTGAATGGGCGGTAGCAAATCCAGCCCCGCTGCCATGTCTGCGTTCCCGGTATCGGCATGGGGGAGCCAGAAGTGGGGACATTTATGGTCCCTCCCCAGGGGCCTCCGAGGCTCTTGAAGTTGATGCCATTTTTGCGCTCGAGTACGGGTTTTTGTTGTACTCGTTTTCAATGCAATGCGTTCATATGGTCTAATAAGCTTTGCTCATGCAAGCAGCCAAGCACCAGTTAAAGTTTGAAACCACACTCTTACACGCGTACTCGTACTCGAACACTAAAAAAACCGTGCTCGTGCTCGTACTCAAGCACTAAAAAGATATCCAGTACTTCTACTCGTACTCGACCACTCAAAAAATACTGTACTCGTAATCGTACTCGTCCAACTCCATAATTTTGGTACTCTTTCCACCTCTAATACTCAAGCCCATACAGAAAACGAGACATTGCAAACATGGAAGCCATATAAAGGACTTTTACGTCTAAGATAGAGGAAACGAAAGATTACTGCTCTCGACGACATTCCCTGAAACTCTACTCTCTGGAAAGAAGACGCGAGCGGTACACAATAATATACATCTGGAAAATACTCGAGGGTTTTGTCGCTAACCTTAGAAACGAAGTAGAAACATACTTGAATGGGAGAAGAGGCAGATTTTGTACTGTTCCAGCTCCGGTGGGACAGGGGGCCATGAAAACGAGGATGAAAAATACCCTCAGAATACGAGGCCAAAAACTTTTTAATGTCCTGCCCAAAAACCTGAAGAACCTCCGGTACCACCAACCTGAATAATTTCAAGAACCAACTGAACAGGTTCCCGTGCAAAGTACCTCCTCCACCCTCCTAATCCCTCTTCCACCAAATCACGCAAATGAGGCAGAATGCTGCAGAGGAGTCGACCGCAGGTCGATCCTGAACCGTCGTTCAAACCCTCATAAAGCATCATAAAGTAAGTATATATATATATATATATATATATATATATATATATATATATATATTTAGAGAGAGAGAGAGAGAGAGAGAGAGAGGTGGGGCCACCAGCTTAACCTTCATGTGAAGAGAAACCTAGGTACTGAACTTTTACCAAGTTTACCAGGTAAATAATAATAATAATAATAATAATGTTTATGATACATAGTAACGGAAATAACACGAATAATGGCGGGAAAAACTGAATGATATTCGCAGGAATAAGGACAGAAAAACTAAACTGGATTATAAAGAGGTTTACTGTACTGGAGAAATACTGAAATCGTAACTACAAAACAAGGAAAAGGTAATGTATAAAGGTTTTATGAATTTTATTCCCGTTTTTATTGTTTTTTGACGTTATTCTACCTCACGACGTAGTCTTTTTTGAAATGTATTCCGTTTGAGTTTACAAATAGTATTTTACCGTGTTGAGTCTACTCGTATATACAGTATATATATATATTAGGCCGGGTCGAAATTTTTTATTTCTTACGTACATAGTGTGAGGTGGTTTAATCAATCATAGTAACACCCTGGTTAAATATTTTTGAATTCTGAGGACCCCTACCCCCACTACCGGTTTCAGTTTTTTCAGAAAATTTGTAAAATTCGAGATAATTTGCGATTTACTTCGAAATTTTTTTATTATTACAAAAGTTCGCTTATAAAACACTTATATTTATTTTTTAATGAAAAAAATTTAAAAAATACAAAAATGCATGAAAAAAATGTAATATATAAATTTTTAGCTATTATTGGTAGAAATTTAGAAATTAAGAGAGAGAAATTCAATAAAATTTTTGACCTAAAACTAATGTTTTTTTTTATTCCTTCCATTGACCTTTCCACTCAAAAGTAGACAGTTCTTTTCTAGACTCTGAAGTATTTAAAATAAATTTATGCCGATTAATATAACCAATTCTTTCCTGGATAGATTTAGTTACTAAGTTCACACCCCGTTCAACGCTTTGGCTGTGACATGGAAAATCTAGTATTTCTAGAGGTTTAGTTCTAATCTGAAGCAATTGCTCATTGGTAAAATTACTTAGCAAAGGTGGAGGAGTGATTATCTGCTCATTCCAATTAATCAAATCAATATAATCATTTGCTAGAAAATTTATAGATCTTGGTAGCTCAAAATTTCTGGCTCCTGAAAACCCAGTTCTGGAAAGAATTATCTTTTGAATTGCTAGCTCTCTAATATGTAATCGTTCGTCAGAAACCATTGACAGGAGTATATTTTCAGGATTAGCGAAGTAAGCGTTGTTTTTCATGACCGGTTCAATAATTTTCTTGAATTTTACATCTAAATTTCGAAGAAGATTTGTCATAAACCAAAAATTTCGCGCACCCTCAGTGGCTTTTGGGTGTGATTTTATTTGAAACCACGCAGGGGCATAAAAATTGATGACAAATATAACAAGATCTTTTAGGTTAGTATCATGATTTGATGTAGAAATGTATAGGCGGAGAACCCTATTAGCCAAAGTCAGCCACCTGGCGTGATTTAGTCGTCCTGGAGATCTTACAGCGAGACCCTCAGAAACATTTCCTGTTTGTATTGCATGACACATTTCGTACAAGTATTTTTGGTCACTACTCAAATCTTTTACAATATTAGGAGGTATTTCTTGAACTTTACCTTCTATCGGTTAAAAATTTATTACTTTCATTTTTGTTAAATCAGCTTTTAATTTCTTGCCAAGTGGCCCTTCAAAGGTGTTTGGGCCAGTGGTTCTGCCCTCAATGCTTCTGTAAAAGTGCATCAAGGGCAATTCGTTTAAATGTAATTCACAAACGAGCCACTGAAGGGACCTGCCAAGATGAAGTTCTATTAATTTAATGACCCCTCCAACTCTGCATGTGTTCACTGGGGTTCCATCACAAAGTAGACCTTTAATTGAATTAGCACTATTTGAATCTTCAATAACAGTAATTATTTCATCAGCAATCGCCCTTGCAGTGCCATTATCTGGTACTACGTGATCAATGTAAACGCTTTGCGGCTCTTTAATTATAACATAGTGTTCTTCTTTTATATTCTGCCTGATTCTGTCAGTGTATCATCCTTTCTTCCATCAAATCCAACACATTACACATTTTGGTTTTCTTCTTTATACTTATCATTGTTTATTTTACCAATTCTGTTTTTTTCTCTTTCAACTTTTTTTCGATCAAGCATATTTTCTAAACTTAAAATCTTCATATCTTTTAAGGCAGCGTTTATAAGGGCTGCTGTGGCCCTATTGCTTACCCTATATCTCTCTGAAGTTTTGGCTAAATTTTCATAGGTATATCTATTTTGAAAATTTTCTATTAATTCTAAGTCTTCTTCATAATCTAAGTCCTCTCTGTCTTGAAAATCGACATCTTCATTTTCATTATCATCTTCTATCACTTCTGATGATACAAATTCCCTTGCTTCTCTTAATTTTTCTTTTGATTTCTTTTCCCTTTCCTGTGCTTTTTGGATTTTGCCCAACTTTCTCAAATTACTTGAAGTAGTTTTTTTTCAATTTTTCCTAACTGGTTTTTTTTTCTTTCTTTTTGACCAATAAAAGCTTCCCATTCTATAATAGGTATTTTATGTTCACACCTACAAAGTTTTCTATCCCTTATGCCTTTATCATAACAGTGGCATGGAGATATGTCAAACATCTCGTCATATTTCTTTAATTTTTCATAATATTTTTTATTTCTTTTTATCATAGGGCATTTAGTTAACTTATCAGCATCTTCTATAAGTCTAGTAACTCTAATATAAATTCCCTTTGTATCAATTGTTGGGAAAGAAAATTTTGCCAAATTTCTTTTATATCTTGAACAACTATGTTATAGCAATCATTTTTACTTATTTTACCCTGTGCTTTAGATTCTTCCTCTCTAACAATAAAATGGAAGTGCCTTACAACATCAGCTTTTGATGACGTCATGACAGATAAAAATTTTGCTGGATATCCGAAGGCTGCATTGTGGCTTCTTTTTCTAGTAGCCATAATTTAATTTAATAAGATTTTAACTATATTTTATTTATTACTGATATTTTAAAATTAAATAACGTATTTTAATACAAACTTTTAACATTCTAGGTACCTAAATAGGAATCTGGAAAGAAAAAAACAAAAATAATGTAATATTAGGTCTTATATCCGGTGCTATGAGTCAGCACCGGATTTAAGACCCTACCCCCTACCCCCCCGATCTCAAAAAAAGTTGGTGAATGGTCTATTCTGATGTAATTCGTGCCGGGGAACCCGATTTTGGCCATCCGAAAGCAAAAAAATTAATATTTAGGGTCGATTTTTACGATTTTCGATTTTTGGCCTATTTCCCATACAAATTCATATGGAAAAAAGTGAGTATCGGTATGGGGGGGTAGCGAAGGTCCCACAGCCTTGATTTTTGGTGTGGATACTACTATTACAAAATGGTCAACCTAAGCAAAATCTTGACCTTGACCCCTTTTCGACCCGGCCTAATATATATATATATATATATATTTTAGTCCAGTTTGTGTAGAGCAAGCCTGAGGTAGTACGAGTGTGAATGTGATTGATACAGGTAAATTTGTGCTGCCTTGAGGAGGAAACACAAACTTGCGGTGCATTTTGCTCCTGAAGAATCATGCACCAAGACTGATAATAACTGGGGGTATCTGCAATACAAACTAACGAAAATTGGGATCAGCTGAAGAAAACGCACCTCATGTGACTGAAAGGTGCGTTTTCTTCAGTTGGCAAAAACGGAGGTGCGCTTTCTCCAGTTGGGGTAATTTCAGAAAATTGGCCGCCGCCGCTGACGTCAATGCTGACGTCAATGCCCCCGGCAGGGATTAATAGTCAAACTAAGACCTACTGTACGCCCTTGATGATTGGTTAGGTTAAGTCATGATATTTTCGTTAGTTTAAACGAAAATGACATTAGGACCGATCAATTTGTGATGCGTGATCTTTACGGGGGCTCCGCCCCCGTATCCCCGAGACCTAAATTATACAAATGATAATGTAATAACGGTTACTATAGGTTACATGGATGTCGAAGAAACATGTTCAATTCATATTTATCTGAATTTATTTGGCGTGATAGATTTCATAATTATGCTTTTAGTAATTTTTAGACATTTTTTATTTAAAAAATGTTTAGAAATAATTTTTAGCAAATAAATTATTAAGCCAACCTGCCTGTAAAAATAAAATATAAATTCTGAAAGTTTTCTACCCGAAACCTTTTCCTACTGTTTATCCATTTAAGGTGCGTTTTCTTCAGTTGGGTAAATTTGAGGTGCGCTTTCTTCAGTTGGTGTTTTCGAGGTGCGTTTTCTTCAGTTGATCCGAAAATTGCAATAAATTTAATACCAATATGGATGTTCTTTGGACTAAACTAACACAGAGCATTGTTGCTTTCAGTGGTGATGAATCATGTACGAAAGCCTCGTCAGTACTATGAACCCCTATTTGCTTGGCAATGCTACTGCGAGCCGCTCGTGCCCTGAAATGCGCGTATGGGCGGAATGGTGATCTATGTAAAAAGATGCTTAACTCTTCATACTTCCACTTAACTTATGAATGCATCGATGATTTTATATATATATATATATATATATATATATATATATATATATATTAGGGATGTACCAAATATTCGGTATTGGGTATTCGGTCGAATAGTTTTTACATGTTTTTAACCGAATACTGAATAATTGATAATTGGGGTAAATAACGTGATTTAGGAAATAGAACTAAAAATGCATTTTTTTTTTATTTCAAAGAATAATTACAAACAAATCCAATATGGTAGAATGATACTAATTAGTAACTAACCTTACAAAAAATGAACAGGCAGTAATAATAATTACCACAAAAACAGAACCTAATAATTGAAATTTAAGGCAAGTAAATTATCGTGTAGAAAAATTAGTCGTTCAGCAGCATCAGGAGCTAAAGGATTACACGCGTCGGTTAATTACATTTTTCGCAGAACTGAACAGCCGTTCACTTCGTACGCTTGTGAGTGGCGTGGTGAGATATTGGGGAGCAAGTACTAATATTTTCAGAATCTTTCGCTTGATTGCTGTTCCCAGAACTTTCTTTGTGTTGCTATGGCCAGTGGTGTAGTGCTAAATAAAGAAGTGAGGGAACGCATTTTGAAAGTGTTACTCAGATGCGGGGGGGACAATGGTGAGCGCGGCGAGCCCATACAGCTGGGGGTCCGGGGGCACTGTAAGCCCCCCGCGAAATCTTTTGAAATCTGACCAATTTCAGGGATATTTTGAGGTCATATGCACTGGATATTAGGATATATTCCAAGGTTGAAGATGCAGTATTTCCAGTGTCATTAGATATACGACATTCAGTACGATCAATAAAAATAGCTAACAACTGGAATGATTAACTAAAAAAAAGTTAATAACTGGTACGCCGTGGTGACTGTTTCACCAAATCTTTATAGGCTAGCATTACCTCAGTCGAAGCTAAAAGAAATGAAACAGTTAATGATTCTTTCTCATATTTCTTCTAGGGGTGGGAATTAAAATTTCATGACGTTAGAGATTTGTAAGTTCGGATTTATTCGAAATAGTGAGGGAACGCCGTTCCGTCTACCAAAAAAGTAAGGGAACGCCGTTCCCACGCGTTCCCACAGCACTACACCACTGGCTATGGCGAGTGAAGCTTGAATGTGTTCTACAATTTTCTTTGTTTTAGACTAATATCCAGGCTTTTTTTTAATGAAAATAGGCAGTTAACCTTCTCCCATTCCACCTTTGCGGTGTAAGATGGAGAATTAAAAAATTTCAACTCTTTTTGTATTTGTATTCTCTCTCATAGGGCTTAAACAATAATTCTATTCAATGTTTTACACTGACGACTAATAATAACCCAAATAAAACTAATATTTGGTATTCGCCGAATAGTTTTGCACCGATTATTCGGTATTCGATGAATTTTACTCTTAGGTACATCTCCAATATATATATATATATATATATATATATATATAGAGAGAGAGAGAGAGAGAGAGAGAGAGAGAGTTGACAAAAGTAAACAGACACGATGACTGTCCTCAAAAGCAAATGGTAAGGCTCATGAATGGAATGCGAGAACGTGTTTTCACCTTTACATAATGGAAAGAGGAAGAAAGGAACCCAATTCTAAATTCTAAATATAAAGATTGAATGAATCTTTTGTTATTTATTTCACTTTTATTATCAAATTAAAAAATATAAAAAACCGAAGTCGTCTGTTTACTATTGTTAACACTCTGTATACACCTTGTTTAACTTTGGTTTTGCTTCCGCCCGAATTGATCATTCTGACGAAGTTCAAGCTTGTCACTCCACCTTAGACCTACAGTTTAACGTGGAATCCGAACCACGCCCCACCAGCAGCTCAGCGTCTTAACCACTAGGCTGGGTACTATTTATTTACCAACCACTTTCATTATTGTGTGAAAGGATGAACAGCTGGGTTTTGCTGCGCTCCGGCTGCCGTCACTGGGTCTCGATCCCGGGACTGATGGATTCGTAGTCAGCAACGCTAACCACTACACCACCGAGGCGTATATATATATATATATATATATATATATATATATATATATGATACACACAGACCGTGCATGGAACAAGGAACTCTTCTAGGAAAATTAAATCCACTATAGTCCGAATAAGTAATGGTAAATGACAAATACTATAGTTTTTTCTTTTTCATGATGCTAGCCCGACGTGGGCAACGGGTCACTCGCAAAGAGGTCCCAAAAATATAGCTTCCCTCACCAGCTATCTGCAAAGCAGATAGGATCCAGCTTTGGGACAGGATCTAGGGTTTAAAGCAGCCTAGCCCAGCTACATTTAGAACCTCAATATAAGCAAAAGACTCGCTGCCTTCACGTCAGATTGAATACATCAAAGAAAAAGGGGTAACCATTATATTTTCCTAGAAGAGTTCCTTGTTCCATGCACGGTCTGTGTGTATCATAAAAAACCTCAGGGAACCATTCTGAGTTCATTCCCATATATATATATATATATATATTATATATAATATATATATTAGGCCGGGTCGAAATTTTATATTGAAAAGGTACATATTGTGAGTGAGGGGTTTGAATGGAACACAGGAACCACCTCATAATTTTTTTTCGCTGTTTAGCTGTTTAAAGCCTCGTACCCCTGGCACAATTTTTCACTTTTTGACCTACATTGAAGAATATTCCATTTATACGAGACTTACTCTACATTCAGGTTTTTTGATGACATAAATCTTTATTAACGTATAATATTTTATTTAATAATGTACAGTATTAGGAAAATTAATTAAGCACAACAATATATTCAGAAGAAAAAATTAGAGGCATAATAAATGTGGTAAAATTCAATTCACTTTTTCATTGTTCCTTATCACATCAAAAGGGAAGAAATTTTCAATATCATTAGGAAATTTTATTTCATATGTTTCTTACTTATTCCATTGGGCCTTCCATTCAAACTTGGGCAGTTTTCGCCTTGATTCTAATGAGTTTAAGATAAACTTTTGACGGTTGTCATATCCTATTCTTTCCTGACATGCCTTTGTTACTAGATTCACTGCCCTTTCCACAATTTGAGTGTGGCATGGAAAAGAAGCTATCTCCAGTGGCTTACATCGAGCCTGTAGTAGCTCATCGTCGCTAAAATTGTTTAGCAGCGGTGGAGGAGTAATGATCTCTTTTTGCCAATTGATCATCTCGGGTGTAGTCAGTAGACTGGAAATTGAGGGTTCGAGGCAACTCAAAGTTTCTGGTACCTGAAAATCGTGTTCTTGAAAGGATGATTTTCTGAATAGCTTGCTCCCTAATTTCTAGTCTCTTGTCAGTTACCATTGATATGAGTATATTTTGTGGGTGGGCAAAGTAGGGGTTATTCTTTAATACTAGTTCTATGATTGATCTATGTTGTTCCTCTAAATTTCGAAGCAAGCACATTAAATGCCAAAAGTTATATGCACCATCAGTTGCATTAGGATGAGATTTTACCCAAAACCACCCTGGAGCATAGAACTGCACAATAATCTTGACTGTTATCTTGAAGGTTTTTATCGGGATTTGGCGTTGAGATATATAATCGAAGGACCTTGTTGGCTAGAATTAGCCAGCGAACATGGTGAAGGGTACCTCGGGATCGAGTGGACAGATCTTGAGAAGTGTCTCCAGTTTGCACTGCCAGACACATATCATAGAGATATCTTTGATCACTGCTTAGCTCCTTCACAACATTTGCTGGAATTTCTTTAATGTTTCCCTTTACGCGAGAATATTTGACTACCTCCAATTTTGTTAAATCTGTTTTCAGTTTATTCCCAATTGAACCCACAAAAGTATTTGGACCTGTTGTTTAGTTCCATTATCTGGTGTGACGTGGTCTACATAGATGCTTCCAGGTTCTTTCACAATAACATAGTGTTCTTCTTTTATCTTTCCACTTTTAGTTAATGTGTTATCTTTCCTTCCATCAAATCCAAGGCACTCCATCTTCAGATTTTCGGATTTAGACCTAAAAGTATTTGTTTCACCATGCGATTTCTTTCTCTTTCTAATTTCTTTCTGTCAAGCATGTTGGTGTGGTTAAGGATCCCCATATCTTTTAAAGCTGCATTGACTATTGCGGCTGCAGCTCTGCAACTTACACGATAACGATCTGCTGTTAATGCTGGGTTTTTATAGGAGTGCCTGCTCTGAATATTCTCAGTCAATTCTAAATCGGCCTCATAATATACATCCTGACTCTCTGAATCTACATCCATGTCCTCTTCGGTATTTTCTATAGATTCCGATGGTAAAACACTGGTGGCTTCAGTCATT
Source organism: Bathynomus jamesi (assembly GCA_023014485.1). Classification (NCBI taxonomy): domain Eukaryota; kingdom Metazoa; phylum Arthropoda; class Malacostraca; order Isopoda; family Cirolanidae; genus Bathynomus; species Bathynomus jamesi. The sequence goes on from JAJOZX010011662.1 coordinate 107,852, forward strand.
TCTTCTTGTGCTTTTAGTTGACGGTTTTGTGCTTCTTGTGCTCTTGCTAAAGATCTCTTCTTTGTTGAACTAGCTATGCGATCAATTGGTCCTAACTGATTTTTTCTTTTTGTTTTTGACCCACAAAAGACTCCCATTCTGCCATTGGTATTTTATCCTTACACCTGCAAGATTTCTTAATCATAGCATTCACAAGAAGATATATCAAACATTTCATCATATTGAATTACTTTTAAGGCAAACTTTCATTTCTTCGATGTAACGGCACCTTGTTCAATTTTGAGGCTTCTTCTATCGTAGGAAAAGAAAATTTCATCCAAATGTCTTCAGTATCTTTTACAACAACCTTGTAACAATCATTAGCAGTTGCTGATCCTTTTGATTTAGCTTCTTCACGACGCGACGTCGCACAAAAAGGGTAGTGTCTCACAACATCTGTTTTTGAAGGAGTCATGGCTGCTGGGAATTCCGTAGGATATCCAAAGGCTGCATTTGAGGACTTGCTTCTAGTAGTCATAATTTATATTCAGAAGTAAAATCAAATTAAATGTAATTTATAATTTATGATAATTCAAATTATAATTAAAGCAAATGCAAATTATTTCTATTTATCTGAAAAATTATTTCTATTTATCTGAAATATAAAGCTATCAAGCATTAAACAAACAACTTATCATGTAACATATAACAACATTAAACATATGCAAATATGAAGGTAAAAAAGGGAGGAGGGGCATGTGATAGGGGTAGTAGGGTAGAACATGCTTGATTTTTTTAATATTTTGTTAGTGATAAAAAAAACCTTCTCACATAGTGTTCATTTTAAGAAATAACATTTTTTCCCATTTAAATACTGTACACTGTACAGGGCTATTTAAACTGATTCACCTGATTTCAACTGAGAATATATTTTAATGTTACAAATACAGAGTGATTTGTGATACATCAACCAAAAGTAAAACTGTCCAAATTTTGTCTCTCACCTCATAAATGTTCTATGTGACTTCCCCTAGTTACACGAGCAACGTCGACACGATAGTCGAATTCCTCCCATACTCGCTCCAGCATGTCCGTTGTCACTGACTCTACGGCAGTAACAATGCGAGTTCGGAGCCTTTACACAAACATCCTGTTTCCTCGAACTGCCGATACCACCGACGGATGCTCTGAGCACCCGGTGGATCTGTTCTGTAACGTCGACGAAACTGACGCTGCACTGTGACTACCGATTTACAGCTCGAAAACTGCAACACACAAAACGCCTTCTGCTGTGCGGACGCCATTTTCACACTGACTGTTTGTTGCTAGGCTAGGCCACGGCGTGACTTTGGAGCCCTCTCGCGGTGATCTTGTAAAACTCAGAGATTTCCTCTTTCATGTGGTGTATGCCTAGTTGATGCACGGTTGATAGGTACGGAAGTATTCTCAGTTGAAATCGGATGAATCATTTTAAATAGCCCTGTATATGCAAATATGAGGATAAAAAAGGGGGGGGGGGAATGTGCTAGGAGTAGCAGGGGGAGCACATGCTTGATATTTTAATATTTTGTTAAGATGATAAAATGAAACTTCTCACATAGTGTACTTTTTAAGAAATAAAAAATTTCCCATTTTCGACCCCGCCTAATATATATAAGTTATATATATATATACTGTGTATGCGCCTCGGTGGTGGTGGTGTGGTTAGCGTCGCTGACTACGAATCCATCGGCCCCGGGTTCGAGACTCGACGGCAGCCGGCGCGCAGCAAAACCCAGCTGTTCATCCTTCTACACAATAAAGAAAGTGGTTGGTAGATAAATGGGTACCCTAGGTGGCCTAGTGGTTAAGACGCTGGGCTGCTGATGGGGCGTGGTTCGGATTCCACGTTAAACTGTAGGTCTAAGGTGGAGTGAAAAGCTTGACCTTCGTCAGAATGAACAATTCGGGCGGAAGGTTACCAAAGGCCAAAGGTATATATATTAGTGGAATTTTTTTTTTAAAATTTACTCCAAATTGTAAAAATGAGGTAAATTGTTGGAAAGATTAGAGAAGAAAATTTGTACATAATCCCAGATACAACATGACAAATGACAGGGATGCCTTGAGGACAAAAATGGAAATTGCTGTAAACATTCACTGTCCAGAATTATTGAATAATACAACATTATAATGAACTCTTAAAACATGGAATGAAGAGCAATAAAAATCCTGTTTTTCTTTGATGACAATATGAGTTTGGATTGTCAACTTTTTCTCACTGAAATGATGGACATCCTTCCTTAGAGGTACCATAAATAACGGTAATATGAATAAAACACAGCACAATTAACTACTGCCGACGAGGAAGCTTCTGACAGTGGCTGTATCCTCCAGCGCGGGTCACGTCAACGCGAAGAAGAGGCAACGTCAAACCGAAACATCAACGCGCTGGTGGCTAAACTTCCTCAAATCTCCGTGCAGCGGGTCGTCTACGGTTGGCCAGACTGGCAGTCGAAGGCCTGTTGCGTGGCACGGTCAGAGTGCCGATCGGCTCCCGGGGCCGGACCTATACCAGCGTGCTATTTTTTTAATTTACGGGGAGCAATTGCGTGCTCCCCGGACTCTTACTCTCCGGCGACATTAAGACTAATCCAGGCCCCACTACAACTTACACATGTCACCATACACAAAGACATAGACACACTAGGACCATGAGACACATACAGAAGCATAATATTAATATAGTACAGAACGTAGATGGCCTCACAAACAAGATCATGCAGCTTACAAAATTCGTATACAAACAAAATATTCACATAGCACTTATACACATTATTACACTACTCAAACCAAACAAAAATCCAACAGAACCAGCTTCCTATAGACCCATTACTTTACTATGCACACCTTCCAAAGTAACAGAAAGACTACTCTTACGGATCACCAACCCACACATACCACTATTGCCTACTCAACATGGATTCAGACCTCACCACTCAATCACGACATTACTCACTAACCTCACGCAGCACATCATGGATGGTATCAACTCCAGATGACCTGCTGAACGTACACTATTAGCAACAATAGACAGTAGTAAAGCATTTGATGTTATCCCACGCTTTCCTCTCATAAACAAAATACTCAACACAAACATGCACAATAACACCTAAAGGTGGCTGAGCAACTATCTTTCAGGAAGATACTCACATGTCACATTTAATGGCAAGTCATCCAACACCGTTCAACTTGTACATGCATGACATTCCAACACCCATAGATAACAAGCTTACCTTATCATCATATGCAGATAACATCACTCTAACATCCACCCACAACAACACCGACACTGCTACAAATAACCTACAAACATACATAAATAGTATACAAGACTGGCTCACACACAATAGACTCAAAGTAGCGTCCACAAAATCAACCATCACCTTGCTAACAAGCAACACAAAAGAACACCAGATAACTCCCCAGCTTACACTAAACAACACCAACATTTCACACACTCACAGGACCAAAATACTTGGGGTCACATACAACACATCATTATCTTTTGCAAACCACATTCAGGACATTAAAAACAAATGTACGTCAAGACTTAACACGCTGATGGTACTAACAGGCACAAACTTTGGACACCAGCAGGAAACAACATCACTCATATACAAACAATATATTCGTTCAGTTATGGACTATGCTGGCCCATGCTGGGCACCCATTATCTCAAACACACACATAAACACCTTACAAACAATACAAAACAACGCACTTCGTATCATTACAGGATGTACTCAAACAACACCAACAGAACACCTGCACACAGAAACAAAAATACTGAAAATTAGGGAACATTTAGACATGAGGGGAACACAATTCATGGCAGCAGCGACAACTAACCCACAACACCCTTGCCACTACATACACAATCATGCACCGACACCTCGCTCCATTAATGTAACACCAGAGAGACATTATAACCAAATACTCCTTTCCATACCACGCCCCACAGACATCACACAGTACAGAAAACACATACACACACACACACACACTCTAACCCACAAAGCACTGACACGACTCGGTCCGAATGCGGTCCTAGGTGCGAAGCCGCCACCCACTGACAGGTTAGAGACCAGCCTGAGCAGATCGGATTGAGTTAACGTAGGACGATTCCGATGTGGACATCACCCCAACTTAGAGACATATAAACACAGACTAGACAACTCCACAGACGACACCTGCCACCTGTGCCATGACACACCACAAACAATTGAACACATTATGACAGACTGACTGTACCACTCTAGCACAACGTAGAACACAACACAACACAACACAACATCACTAGTGCGCTGAACCTCTGGTCCACTCTGGAGAGGGCGATCGGTTACCTGCGTGCCGCCGGCTTGCTCGATCAGATTGGGCTGATCGGCTAACCAACAACAACAACTGCTTATTCGTTATCTAACATGCGGTATCTTTTACTAATCACTGCTTAAACTATACTTTTTCGTTTCACTGCATTACGAATAGGGCATTTCCTTAAGGTTCTGCCTGTTTTTAAAACAAAAGTAAACGTACTCCTTTCTCTTATTTCCAACTGCTGCAGAAAACCTGTTAAAACATAATGTAGTTCAACAGAAAGCAACGTTTCATTCTCCATCATTAAAATGGTATTCTGGAAACACTGCAATACCTTATGATAAAGTTGATATAGTTCATGGAGGAAATGGAAAGCAGGAGTAGCGACGTTGGTTAATAAAGCTTAATGTTCCAGTGATTGAAGCGAAACGTCGCTACTCCTGTTTTCATTTTCCTGCGTGAAATATCTCAACACTGAACCAAAACCATGGATTTCACCGCATTATGACAAAACTGTAGCACAATTACGACTCCTAAAGGAGATGAATTGTCTCCATTACAGTCCTCCGAAATCAAACCTCAAATGAATTTAGCGCACTCTTCTTCGCCGAGGGACAAAAAGTACATTTCAACGGCTGACCATCTTCTAACAATCTCTATATCGTTGACAATAAAGACAGTTATCTGGCTAGTAATTGTCTTAGTACATCAGACGAAGTTCATGTCATGCCTCTGTTCTAGCTCCTAGCGGGCAGACTACCAGGGAATAACTCACTGACCATAAGTTAATTTAAATAACACTGGTGGTATCATTTGTATAACAATTAAAGTGCAAAAATGGAAGGTCTACTACACAATGAATAACTTTTATTAATAATAAATACATTCGTTTTACAATTTACAATGACATGAATAATTGTGAAGCTCGACTATTTATTTTATTTAATTTGGCCCTTAAGCTTTAGGCTTTACTTTAGGCTTTTCATGGACATGACACGTAGCAGATCTTCCCTTTTTAACCTTCAATTCTGGTCCAGAATTTTTCACAACACCCTCAGCGGCTCTCGAGTCGAAAGATCTAGAAAGACATGACGCGGCATTCGCCCTGATGTGACGTTAATGATTGTCGGCCAATCATGATACATCAGAGTTGGTTGCGGCCGCAGATAATAATAATCTTTTAAGGGGGAAAGAAACTGGCTCAACACTCAGGCCAACTGATGTGGCTTATTGCTGTAACTCTTGTGTTATTATTATTATTGTTATTATTATTATTATTGTTATTAGTGTCATCGAAATTTGAATCCCTAACCTCAGTGTCTTCGCTTTGCTTATAGGGAAACGGTATTATCCACTAAATCACTCATTACTAAAAATGGGGACAGATGTACAAAATGAAGGATCAGACGTCCTTTAGACCTCCGCCAGGGTAACCTAGTGGTAAAGTGCCGGACTTTTAATCTGAAGGTCTTGCGTTCGAGTCTCGGCTCGGACGCCAAATTTCAGCGATTAAGGCGCTTCTTTGTGTCCTACGTAAAGCTGTAGGTTCCCTCTATCCTACGACCTTAGATGTTAGGAAGGAGGTTAAACAAACCCATAAATGCAGTGATGTTACGTTAGGCCTAATTCATATTATACTTTGTTCTCCGATTTACTATGACTCATGCAGACTCCGCCTGGCTTCGATTTTTCTTTCTTCTTCCAATTGCGTTCGCATGACGGAACTTCATGCAGTAAATAGGGACCAACGAGGCGTTCATGAATTACTCAAATTAAAAGAGAATTATTGATGATCTTTATAGTCGGATTCGGACACGAGAGAGAGAGAGAGAGAGAGAGAGAGAGAGAGAGAGAGAGAGAGAGAGAGAGACTTCCTTCAGGGATTACCTTACAACTTTCTTCACCTATAATCATCCAGTATTTTTATGAGCTTTATGGAACAAAGCGTTTAAGGTTACTGTATAATAACTATAATATACGTATAAAGAAAAGAGCTTCTTTTAAATACAGGGTGTTTCAAAAGTCCGGAATCATAGGAAATATTTTAATGTTTACACACACACACACACACACACATATATATATATATATATATATATATATATATAATACACACAGATCGTGCATGGAACAAGGAACTCTTCTGGGAAAATTAAATCCACTATAGTCCGAATAAGTAATGGTAAATGACAAAAACACTACAGTTTTTTCTTTTTCATAAAAAACCTCCGGGAACTATTTTGAGTTCTATCCCATCATGAAACGGACATGTTATGTGCCTTAAAAAGTGGACGCTCAATTCTGCCAGTTGAGGTTTAAGTTTTGGTTTTTGGCTAAAAATATAATAGTTACCCTCCTTTTCTTTGATGTATTCAGTCCGACGTGAATGCAACGAGTCTTTTGCTTATATTGAAGTTCTAAATATAGTGGGGCTAGGCTGTTTTGAACCCTAGATCCTGCCCCAAAGCTGGATCCTATCTGCTTTGCAGATAGCTGGTGAGGGAAACTACAGTATATTTTTGGGACCTCTTTGCGAGTGGCCCGTTGCCCACGTTGCGCTAACATCATGAAAAGAAAAACTATAGTGTTTGTCATTTACCATTACTTATTCGGACTATAGTGGATTGTAGTAATGCCTAGTTAAGAATATTAATTTTTGTTTAATTAAGATAATGTTTAATGTAAATTATTTACTAATAATTGTGAAATTACGATAAAGTATGTTTGTTAGATTGTAATTGTTTAAAATGGGAAGAGTTGGCAATCCTGAACAGAGGCCCACAGAGCGGACTACCCCCAAAAGGAGTCAGTCTTTCGGTAGCGCGATAAGCGTAAAGTTGGGGCCATGTAATCTAAACATCAAATTAATTGTTTTGTGCCCCTCTCCGACGTGAATTATTATAGTAAAATGTTCTACTCGCATCCCCTCAAATTAATTAAAGCATTTTCGGAATTAAATAAAATGTTAACAAGCGTTTAAATAGAGTATTAATGAAACCCCCTCCCCCCTTCGTGTTGTAACGGCTTTCATAGTCTCGGCGTGGCTACCATGAAGTTAGACGGTACAGTGAAAACGAGTGTAGAGAAAGCAAGCGATAAATGAAATAGAGAGCCGAGAGTAGAATAAATAATGAAGAAAATAAATAAATAAAAGTAATCACGACAGGATTTAATTTTCCCAGAAGAGTTCTTTGTTTCATGCACGGTTTGTGTGTATCATAAAAAACCTCAGGGAAGCATTCTGAGTTTATTCCCATATATATATATATATATATATATATATATATATATATATATATATATACACGCAAAAGTCGCGCATCATAAGAATTTTCAGTGTTGACTATAATGTATTATTTTTTCTTTTAGGTAGGGGATGGCTGCGAAATTAACAATAGGCGAGAGGGTGAGCTTGGTTTTAATGTATGGAATACCAGGTACAATAAATCGATGAATCGGTACAGTCAGAGAGATATGCAAGAATATAAGCAGTAGAGCTTCCCTTGCGGAACCCATACTGACGATCTGAAAGAAAATTGTGAGAAGTGGGTGCTCCTTTAGTATGCAGTCTACAAATTCTGCCGCGCTCTACTTTTTCAAAGTGCAGTCTACAGGTTTTTTCGTTAAATTTGTGCCTGCTCACGCATTCTGCCGCTCTTTTTTTTTCGCTAAATGACTCACTCACATGACTCAGACCCTATTTGACTTTGAAATTCAAAATGATTGTTTAACATCAGTAGCTTGAGAAATTTGAAGCAGTAAAGTTGTAAACAATTCAATTGCCGGTGCTACTATAGTATGCGGTCTACCTACGATTGGTTAGGTTTAGTCAAGATATTTTCGTTAAAACTAACGAAAATATCATGACTAAACCTAACCAATCGTCAAGGGCGACTGACATTGGGATGTAAACAAGCAATTAGTAAACAAGCTAAGAAGGTATACTTACATTTAAACTTTTTGTGTTTTTAACTTTTCAATAAATTTTTTTCCTTACATTTAAACTTTTTATGTTTTTAACTTTTCAATAAATTTTTTTCAAGTAAAATTGTCATTTCAACCTTCTTTAACTACATTTAAAAAACAAATTGGTGTAGACCGCATACTAAAGTGTGAATTTGTCTGTAGACCGCATACTAAAGGAGCACCGAGAAGTGTGTAAGAATCTTCCTATTCAGGATAAATTCAAAAACTTTAGAAAGGCAGGAAATCAAATCATTTGAACGATAGTTTGAGGGTTGAGAGCGGTCACCCTTCTTTGGGACAAGGTGAATGAAAGCAAATTTCCAGCAGGAAGGAAAAGATGAATCATTAAGAGTCCCTCAAGAGTCACTGTTCCTGATTTTAAATACAAATTAATCATCAAGAGTGTTTTGATAACTGACTGTTTATAATCTCGATGAAAATTTTAGTCTCACTGAATTGATTGACAGTCAACGTAGTTCAGAGTAATTCCGCCGAATCTTTTAAAAAGAAACTAGATGCTTATCTTGCCTTAAACCCCAAGTTAGAAGCATTTGTTAGCCCATAAAAGTATTAAAGAATTTTCATTCGGATTCTTTCTTTTAGCCTCCTTTCTTCAATAAACGGCCTCGTAGGCAAGGCTGTAACCTAACTAGTTACTTTTTTGTGTAACTGTAACGGTAACTAGTGACATTGTTTGGCAGAGTAATTGTAGCTGTAACTAGTTACAAAAAATTGTAAATATTTGTAACTTCTACCAGTTACTTATTTCTGTGAGGGCAAAAAGTCAATAACTACTTTTTTTCACAAGCTTTCCTCGATGTACAAAATGTGCGTCGTGCAAGTTTATTGACAACATATATCTAATGTTAATATAATAAAATTGTGTTGTTTATTCATTAAATCGCGATCAATTTGAGACAAATGAACAATCTTGGCAAGTATCACTTGTCAGGGAAAGTACTTTTATCAGGATCAGATGATTGCTAATACCAGGGAAAATGTCAAAAGTAACTTCTGAAGTAACTAGTAACTAGTTACTTTTTGAGTCAGTAACTGTAATTAGTTACTTATTTGAGGCAGTAACTAGTAACTATAATTAGTTACAAAAAAGTAACTGTCACAACACTGCTCGTAGGAACTTGTTGCTGTTTGATGTCTTTTATATTTTGAAGAAATTTCTAAATTATTTTACAGTATACAATTAAAATAATAAATAAAAAGAAAGTACTGATAATAAGCAGAGAAGAGGCCCAGAAACTGGCACAACACTGAGGCCAGACGAACTTTTAGCCATTGCGCTTCTGGATTATTATTACCAGTACCATCGAGAATCGAACCTCCGACTTTGCTTATAGGGGAACGTGTTACCCAGTGAGCCTCAAGAGCTGGTGTAGATACAGAATACATGCAGTGAACACAAGAAAACACACACACACACACACACAACACACACACACACACACTTCATGCGAAATTTTCTCCAAACTTAAAAGAAAAACAACATAAGAATATAATTTTTAACGAAAAACAACTGACAAACGATATGCATGTAACGTATTTCGAAAAAATGAAACATATTGTATAAATAATCATAAAATGTTTTTTTCCGTAGTGTTCGAGTGCTGCGTCATCTCGAACTCCAATCCATCGTGGAGTCTCTCCCAAACCTATGTATCTTCTTCCTCGAGGGTGACTCGAGAAGTCGCGCTGTCAGAGAGGAGTAACTGCGATGGTGGGATGAAAGTTTCACCCAAAACAAGAGTAGACTCCACCCAAAGGTAAAGACGCGAACATGAATACAATTAAGTTTTAGGATAGAGGATGAGAGCGATATTTGCATACAGAAAAGTATTACAGATAGATAGACAAGCAGGCAGATAGAGAGATAGATAGATAGATAGAGAAATAGATAAATAGATAGATAGATAGGGACAAAAGTCACGAGCCATATCAGTTATATTCTTTTATTAAATGAAGTTACGTTTCACACAACTGTATTCAACTTTTTGAAGTGTTTCAAAGTTAAAAAATAAAAGATATTAGAACAGTTCCTCATTAGTTTTAGTTCCTAACTGTTGCCACAAGGTTATTAGTAATGGGGAATTCTTCTAACTTTTTTTTTGTTTCAAACACTTCAAAAATTTGAACACACTCGTGTGAAACGTATTATATGTATTTACAAGTTAACGGTGCTCAATTCGAACATTTATTATAACCCCTGTTAATAAAATAATATAATTGATATGGCTTCTGACTTTGGCACACCCTGTACGGATAGTTAGATAGATGATGAATACGTAACGGATTTCCTTACAAAATTACTAAGATTAAAATCAATGAAAAAGTAAACATTTTGGCAGACTCTTTTTTCCCTTCTCAATAATCGTGAGTCAGATGTGTATGTGTGTTTTTCGTAATATATATATATATATATATATATATATATATATATATATATATATATATATATATATTAAGGGTGTGCGATTCGGATATTTTTATTTCGATTCGATTTTCGATTCGATTCGGCCACTTGTTTTCGATTCTCGATTCGATTCGATTCGACTGCGACTGTGCACTGCACTCACCTATACTTTACAATTTACATGCACCAACACCAACAGAACAACATACACGCACCAGCAACAACATACTGAAAAGCGTAATAAACAACTGAACCCAAAGAACTGGTCCAAACTTGTTACACCGCAAGGCGTTCGCACGTGATTCTGTGACCTCACAAAATCAAAAGCTGACTATGTGCATTGAGCGCACTCAGATCTTTATAAAAGCGTAATCTCTCAAATGTCCAACTATTTTATAACGTTATATATATATATATAATATATAATATATATTATATATATATATATATATATATATATATACGGGGTGTCCTATAAGTCTGGAAGTCTGGAACCATAGGGTAAAATAAGTAATTCATGTTTTTCCGTTTATGCAAGTGCCCATGATGTCTTTGAGTAAGGAAGAACGCATCCAGGTAATTCTGCTCATAGGAAATTGGAGTCAGAGGGAGGTCGCTGAGGAATTTAACAGATTGCATCCGGACCGCGCGCCGATAACACGCAGCTGTGTCGGCAAACTTGCAGCAAATTTCAGGGAAACGGAATCCATAGGAGATAAACCACGCAGTGGACCTCCGAGGACACCCACCGACGATGACACAGCCGCTACCATCCTCGCTCATTTCACAAACAGTCCCCAAAAGTATCTTCGGCGTTTTTATTGCCGTTTTTATCATTTTGCCCTATGGTTCCAGACTTACGGGACACGCTGTATATATATATATTTATTTATTTATTTTTTCAATTGTTATTCCACGGTTTCGACATTCCATGGTTTTGGGGTAGTGCCAGTTATATATATATTAGAAGCTGAAAATAAAATGAAGATCAATTACTTATTCTCAAATAAAGTGAAAGTGTGTATGTCTCAGTAGCTCTTCGATCTAAATGAAGGATAAGATACAATTTACCAAACCTAAATTTAATTGAAAGAATATAATAATTAATCAGTAAATAATTTTAAAAGAAAAATATGAATGTAAAGATAATAATAACAAAAGTACTCGATGGGTTTGGCAACTGCTCGTGCTAATTAACTGGACCGGGGAAAAAAATATTAGACCAAAAATCTTGAGAGGAAATTGATGACTTCACGTCGAAAGGAAAACCATCTATTGTTATCATCATACGACACGAGTCGTTAGGAATTGGCAAGAGTAAATAGGGAGGAAGTAGAAACAGTTTAGGAACAAAATATTTACTAATTTGGCAAGAACAGTTAATTGGAAGAAAGTTAACATCGAGAGAAGGATGAAAATGGAGTGCCCGAAAAGCGCTTTTCCCAGCGCTTGTAAATGATTGTCCTCATGAACAAATTACGTGGCTCGTCAATGGAATGTCAGAACGTGTCAGTTTTATATGATACAAAGGGGAAGGCAACATCATTCTAAATCTACTGATTGAATAAATCTCTTATTATTTATTGACTTTTATTATCAAATCAAAAACTACGGATAAATCAAAGTTGTCTATATACTTTTGTCAACCCTCTGTACATTGAAACTCACTGGATTGGAAAGTACATTTATTTATGGAACAATATCATAATTTTTAAAAATGTTCACCATTCTATTCAAAGTACCTTAATGTACTTAATTAATTAATTAGATAATTTAATTCTCTTCGGGTGGAGGCTTTCCGGATACACTGTATATATATATATATATATATATATATATATATATATAATATATTATATATTATATATATATATATATATATATATGGGATTGAACTCAGAATGGTCCCCTGAGGTTTTTTGATGATACACACAGACCGTCCATGGAACAAGGAATTCTTCTGGGAAAATTAAATCCACTATAGACCGAATAAGTACTGGTAAATGACAAACACTATAGTTTTTTCTTTTTCATGATGTTAGCCCGACGTGGGCAACGGGTCACTCGCAAAGAGGCCCCCAAAAATATAGCTTCCCTCACCAGCTATGGTGATCCTACTTGCTTTGCAAATAGCTAGTGAAGGAAGCTATATTTTTGGGGCCTCTTTGCGAGTGACCCGTTGCCCACGTCGGACTAACATCATGAAAAAGAAAAAACTATAGTGTTTGTCATTTACCATTACTTATTCCGACTATAGTGGATTTAATTTTCCCAGAAGAATTCCTTGTTCCATGCACGGTCTGTGTGTATCATATACGAGTATATATATATATATATATATAATATATATATATATATATATATATATATATATATATATATATACACACAGGGTGTTTTATAGCATGTGAAAGCACTTTCAGGATTGATTCAGGACCTGAAAACAATGAAAAAAGTTTATATAAACATATACCCGAAATAGCTTTGTTTCCGAGTTAGAGCCCGTTATGTGTTCCAGCAAGTATCCGCCTTGCGCTTGAATACACACCTGAACACGCCTCGTCATCGACTGCCTGACGCGTTCAAACATTCCAGGTATTACTCGGATTTTCTGGCATCCTTGTTCTACACGTTGGCGAAGCATTTCAATGTTGTCAATGGGTGTCACGTAAACGATGGATTTCAGATGACCCCACAGGTAAATATCGAATGGATTCAGGTCCGAGGAGCGAGCAGGCCACGCAATGGGTCCTCCACAGCCTATCCATTTATCAGGGAAATGGTCATCCAAATAATCTCTGGCTACTCGACTAAAATGAGGCGGAGGGCCGTCATGCATAAACCACATACGACGTCGGACACCAAGAGGAACTCTATCTAGTAAATCGCTTAAATCATTCCTTAAAAAATTGGAATACGATTCTCCTGTTAATCTTCCAGGCAAAACAAAAGGACCGATTAAGTTGTAGACAATAAGTCCTGCCCATACATTGATACTAAATTGTTGTTGGTGCCTTGACTCGATGATGGCATGCGGATTCTCTTCGGCCCAGTGATGAGTATTGTGAAAATTGATCACACCATTCTTGTGAAAGCAGCCTCATCACAAAACAACACGGAGGATAGATAAAGAGGATCACGAGCACACTGTTGAAGGAGCCAAGTACAAAAAGCCTCTCGTGGTGGGAAATCAGCTTCAGTAAGGCCTTGTATTCTCTGAATTTGATATGGGTAAAGCTGTTGTTCCCGTAAAATTCTCCACACAGTTGTGTATCTTACACCCTCTGCTGCTGCTATCCTTCAGGTGCTGACACCAGGATGTTCCTCCACGCGATTCAGGACCCACTCCTCCAACTCAACAGTTCTGGCGCTGATTGGTCTAACACCATCTGAAACTCGCTTGTTGAATGATCCTGTATCACCAAGACGCTCGTCTATTCTCTGAAAGTTCTTATCTGGCAGACGGCGATTCGGAAACCTTTCTGCATACAGACGTCTTGCTGCGGCCGCATTACACTCGGCAAGTCCATACATGAGATGCATATCTGCCATTTCTCTGTTTGAATAAGCCTCCATTCTCACTTCAAATGCACACTATCACTGAATAACACAA
>JAJOZX010011663.1:0-62500 GCA_023014485.1 Bathynomus jamesi
ATATATATATAATTATTAGTATTATATTACTATAAGTCAGGTAATTGACGTCCCTGTTTAGAGATTTCTTTTTCTACTATCAGCAGGTTTTCCGTTGGAGTTGGCGGCATTATCACCAGTACTCGCCATCCTTTATAAAGAATATTTTGAGAGGAAGTGTTTGGCAAATTTATTTATTTCTGATTTTTTACTGGTTTCGATTTGTAGATGATAATTTTTCCGTAATTGAAAATAATATAAATATTGATAATGTTTTGCTTAATTTAAATCACAGATTTATCGGTAAAATTTACCTCTGACACTGAATCTAATAAGAAGTTACCATTCTTGATGATTTGGTTATAAAAATGTTTGCTCACGAAACCCGCATTTTCAGTATACAGAAATTTTACAATTGAAATGCTTGTTTGCGCACCTACTACTGCTTTTATTTTGTTGTGAGGGAAGAGTGAGAGAAGTAATTTCGGGTCTTATTTAAGGTCATATTGGTTGTGTGGTGACGATGGTTGTTTACAAAATGAACTTCAGTACAGTATGTCCAAAAGCTTTTAAATTTAGGTTATGGAGCATATTTTATTTCAGATGCTCATTCTTGTGTACGTTTAAACATTGCAATAGGTTGAAAGAAAAATCAAATTTTTAAAAATAAAAATACGCTAAAACTGCCTATTGCACTTGATATTCAAATTAAAAATTTAATTCCTCAATATATATAAATAATTATATTTACAGGAAGTAAACACCCTTGAAAACTTATTGGGATTTACCGCAACAAAAGAGAAGAGAATAACAACAAAGGAGTTATATTAACTTTAATATGCAACTCTCTGGAATGGTGGATGGAAGTATTTATCAACATCACTATAGTATTAGATCAGCTAATAAGGACACTAGCCTATTTCATCAACTGTTGAATTTGGATTACATAATTAGTTTCCCCAATTCGAAAACATTATCACACATACAAAATGGAGAAGAAAGAAAATAGCGTAATTTTTTATAATTTAAATAACTGTAATATAATAAAGGATCATACGATTTGACTGATTTAATTTTGAATATTCTAAAAATCGTTTGTAAATTCAAAAAATGTTCCACAAACCTGTCATATTGGTTGACTGATTGATTGATTGAATGATTGAGTCACTGGTTGTTGGTAAGCTAATCGTTACACTGTAATTATCTCTTTTATCTGGATTTAAGATTTTTGTTTTAAATTTGTTACCTGAATGAGGTATATTTATAAACCCAAAACATTGGTCTTTTTCATATACAGTACATATATATATATATATATATGTGTTTGCCGATTCCTCTTATTTGATTTACTTGATGTCTTCGAACGACTGTTCAGGATCGACTTCCGGTCGATCTCTGCAGCATCCCGCAGAGGAGAGAGTTACTTTCCACTCTTCTTTATATATAGATATATATATATATATATATATATATTATATATATATATATATATATATATCGTGTTTCACGAATGCACAAAAAATATGAAAGAAATGTCAAGTTGGGGTGACAAAGAAAAATTACAAAACGACATTGAAACATTACTCAAGTGAGCGGAAGACAACATTATGAAGTCAACGAAGAAAAAATCCAGCTTATAAGATATGATAACAAAAAGGTCGGAAGATGTTTAAAATTGGCATTTGACGTAGTCTTTAAGTACAAAAATACTGTTAAATCTTGCCTAATAAAGAACAGCCCAGATATTGCTGCTGGCTTTGTCTACTCGACTGGATGTACACAATGTGACACAGTTTATAGAGATCGAACTGGAAAGCTTTAGACGTCAGATTAAAGCAATATATATATGCGTGTAGGACGGCAAATAATTCTAATGGGAGCAAGTGTAGTTTACGCCCCCCTGACGCAAAATGGGACACAAACTACACTAGGTCAAAGTTGGGGAACGTAAACTACACTCGGATCTTTAGGAGACATTTTTTTAAATGAATCCATCAAATTAAACGTTAAAACTAACGAAAATATTGCGACTTAACCTAACGATTCGTCAGTTTGTTTTTATTTGATTAGGTATACGCGGACAAAGTTGGCGAACGCAAACTACACTAGGATAATGTAGGGGAACGTAAACTACACTATGCACCACATGGGGATGTAAACTACACTTGCTCCTTCTAATGTATTGTTTAACCATATTTATAGGTATAATCATAGTATTAACTGGGAGAGTTCTAAAGTTTTTGTTAAAAATAAAGATATAACTGAAAAGAACATTGTGGAATGTTCATTCATCTATTATATAAATAATTTCAATAACAGTTTAGAAACGTATAAAATGGCCACAGCTTGTTAAAAGACCTTTTGCCTTTAATTAAAAGTTGCTAATTTTTTGGCTAATTCCTCTTAACTAGTTTGTTTACGCTGTACAGAGATATATATTTTTGGCTTCTTGCCTTTTCCCTCCACTACCTGCCAAGGTGTACTGTTGAATACACGAAAGGTCTTGGAATCGTTTTTAATTTTTTCTTGGGGGTGTGCATCATATATATATATATATATATATATATATATATATATATTATATATATATATATATATATATATATATATATCACAAAACTCAGAATGGTTCCCTGAGAACATTATATGTTAACACAGACCGTGCATGGCACAAGGAACTCTTCTGTGTTTAACATATAATGTTCTCAGGGAACCATTCTGAGTTTGTGTATACTAAACGGACGTGTTTCGTGCCTTGAAAAGTGGACGCTCAATGTCCCGGTTGAGGTTTAAGTTTTGGTTTTTTTGGCTAAAAATACAATAGTTACCCCCTTTTTTTGATTTATTCAACACGACGTGAATGCAACGAGTCTTTTACTTATATAGAGGTTCTGAGTGTAGGGATCTAGGCTTGCTTTAAACCCTAGATCCACGTCCCAAAGCTGGATCCTGTCTGCTTTGCAGATAGCTGGTGAGGGAAGCTATATTTATGGGATCTCTTTGCGAGAGACCCGTTGCCCACGTCGGGCTAAAATCATGAAAAAGGAAAAAAACTATGGTATTTGTCATTTACCATTACTTATTCGGACTATAGTGGATTTAATTTTCCCAGAAGAGTTCCTTGTGCCATGCACGGTCTGTGTTTAACATATATATATATATATATATTAAAAAAACACATTACCAATTCTTTTTGAACAATTAATTTTCGTACACCCTATACACACACACCTATATATAGTCCCACATCTCGTGCTATACAGGAGGAGAATGATTGGGTTAGGGACACAGCCTCCCTTCTTTCTCCCATCTAAGGAAAACGATAACCTCGGACGTGGGTGCCGCGCCTACCTGGCTCATCCACGTCACTGCAGGCAGGCACGTGTGGGTCTGTGGACTGTAAGGGGGATAAATGATCAACAAAAGAGAAGAAGTGGTGCGGGTGTTCAAGGGTGGAATGTTTGATATCCTGGGATTATGTGAAACAAAGATCAAAGATGAAAGGAAGTGGAGAGTGTGAATACCGGGTGTTAATTTTTCTCTTTTGGTTTATACTCTTTAATATATTTTTTACAGTTAGAAGTGGGGCTTCCACCCGAAGCCAAACACTTCAACTATGTCTGAACTTGTCCTAGCGTTCGTTTAAGGAGGGTGACCGTTCCTTTTAATGCCCCTGTTTGGATTTCTATGGCCTGGGGCTGTCCTGGGATTGAGTTCAGGTAAGTTGATAAGTTGTTTTTCATCATACCCGTTGACCCAACTATGATGGGGAGAATGGCAGCGTCTTTCAATCTCCAGTTTCTCTTCATATCATATATGAGTGCCTGGTATTTTGTAATTTTCTCCCTTTCCACTCTATTAAGGCCATAATCATTTGGGACACTGACCTCAATAAGTAAGGCACTCCTTTCCCTCTTGTCCCACACTACTATGTCCGGTTTTACTGCAGAATTATCTATAAAAGTGGCTGTTGGGATTATTGTGTCATAGTATATGGTATACTGGTTGTTTCCAGTAATTGGTGCAGGTGTGTGTTCCCATACATTTTTATTGCATTCTAATTCTAATGCTATCATAATCTTCCAGTGAATATATTTACAAATTTTATTGTGTCTGGCTGTATAGTACCCGTCTGCCAGGAGCACCCTGCAGCCTGATATTAGATGGCCAACACTTTCCACCTCAACATGACAGAATCTACACCTATCATTAGTACTTATTCCAGCCATTTTTTTAAATGCATTGTGTGTGAGGGCGGGTGTGAGCGAGAAGGCGAGAGGAGAAGGTGTGAGCCTGTTGATGAATGATGCATGGTATGAAACAATGAGAGATGTCTTGTGTGTCAGTTTTCGAATTGTGTATGTTAAATTTAAGTTTATGAGAATGAAAGTGACGGTAGTAGATGTATATGTGCCGTGTGAGGATGAGGAAGAAAACTTCTGGAGAGAGCTTAATAGTGTGATCGTAAAGAAGCATGAATGTTACAAATATTTGTGATAGGAGACATAAATGGGAAAGTTGGTATGGGTCCGAAGGATGAGGTGTTGGGGGTATACCAGGAGTGAATGGTAATGGGTGCAGTCTGAAAGTGTAATGCAGTGAGAGAAAGCTTTGTGTAACGAGTATATTTTTTTAACATAACAGAGTACATAAGTATAGCTGATATAAACCAAATGGTGAGAGAAGTATCATAGTTAATGTTCTCGCGAAAGAAGTTTGCTGAAAGAGGTATGTGACACATGTGTGCGTAGTACGTAGGGTGGCCATTTAAAAAGGAGGACACTGCGTATGTGGCCGTACGTTAACATATGTATATTATATATGTTAACGTACGGCCACATACGCAGTGTCCTCCTTTTTGGAAATTTGGAAATGGCCACCCTAAGGACAGAGTGCTCAAAAGGCGGACTGTCCGCCTAAAGCCGGACGTCTGGCCACCTTAGTAGTATGAGGTATGGGTCTCTTTGATCACACGATAGTCTTGTATAAAAGAAAAGTTAAAAATATTAAGTATATCACAAAATGTATTTTACTAAATTTAGTAATACTTCATGAGACTTAAATATAGAGTTAAGAAACTTATAATATACTATAATATTTATTTATACAAAATTAGATTTGCAAATAATCAAACTTATTTATATATTTCAGTCTTAATCTGTTCGTATGTACCAAACTTTCTTTTACATAAAACTTACAACGCTTTGAGGTCTTTTCTGTTTGGGGGCTAGCAGCGAATTTTAATGAAAATCGGTATAATAATGTAGTTTTGGTCACTGATTTAAAAAATAACTTTCTCTTTTTGGAGAAATGAAAAACAAACGTGTTAGAGCACTTTAAATAATTAATATGTGTTTTAACTAGCTTAAACTAGTTACAGAGGATTGTGTTAAATTTAGCCAGAGTCACAAACTGCTACTGTTTATGAAAAAGTGCTCTAAGTTTGGGAAAGTGTGTTCCTTTGATAAAATACCCAGTTCTTTCGTTGCCAAAAGCGCCGGTCAAATGGTAAAAAGTGCAACTTTACAAAGAATACGTTCTTTGAAGGATCCCGGCAGATCTGTAAAAGTAGCAGAAAAATATCAAGAATTAATGCCCAGTCAGGTCAATTGAATGCCCGGTTAGGTCAACTGTACGCCATTGACGATTGGTTAGGTTAAGTCATGATATTTTCGTAAAAACACATTAATTATTTAAATTGCTCTAACATGTTTGTTTTTCATTTCTCCAAAAAAAGAAAGTTATTTTCGAAACCAGTGACCAAAACTACATTAGTATACCGATTTTCATTAAAATTCGCTGCTAGTCCCCAAACGGAAACGATCCACGCTTTGTAATATTAGATAATAAATTATAATATAAGCCTTATCAATTTCATAATTTCTAAGAATCGATTATATCCGCAGCTCTCCCTGTAAACACTAAAAGAAAAATAAATCTAACATAACTGAGACCAGCGCGCATGCGCAGACAGAGCAGATTTTAACAAACTTCCTAATATATTTTAATTCACGACAAAAGTAATACAGATGTTTCATTTACAGAGAGAAGATGACACTTGTTAGTTAAAAGTTTTTCTTTAGTGTGTAAAATGAAATAATGAAGGCATATTTAAAAACTGCAGGACTCCAAAGTAGTTTCTTCCTCCATACACGAAATATGTAGACGAGATACGGTGATTGATTTTTTCGTGCTTACTAACATTGATCGAATTTAGGGGGGGGTTAAGTAATTTAAATTATTTTTAATCATTATGCATTAGAGACTCCCATTCCATCACAATGATAAAAATTCAGATTTCAGTGGTTTTTGCTACTAAAACAGTCATCATTTCTAATAAAACCAAGCAAACACAAACGCAACTGCGCTCATTTTCCGCATATTTTGGTTGCAGTAATGACTGTAACAGGTGTCACGAATTTCGAAAAAAAGAAACTTCTAGTCACAGTTCTCTTTAATTTTATCATGTTTATTAAATTTTAAACTGCGTTAACACGCATTTTAGTACATGGTTATATAAAAATGGTTAGTGACTTTCAGTAAAATAAATTTTAGTTACAATTTATCAGCCATTAAAGTTTTTACGGTAAAAGAAAAGGATACTTTTCAAACTATTTATTAAAAACTTTGACAGACTATTTATGAAAATATTTTTTACTACAAATTCTGTAGCTCCGTACGAGCACCATCCTAAACAGTTTCAGATCCACCATGAAGTAAATCATCTGTCTTGGGAATTTTAAGAGAATTTTTATGTTGCTCGTTCGTATAATACAACGTTAAAGTTTCAAGAAAATTATTTAATTATGAAGTTCTATGTAACGGTTTACTCTAAATGCATTTCACTACGAGTGATTTCAATCCCTATGAAGCGAATAGAAATAAAAATAGAATTCCCTTTACCATTATAAGTGCAATATTACGTAAGAAAAGCATTATGAAATTTAAATAAAGACGTATTGTAAGAAAAAATGGCACCTTTATTCAGTTATGAATTCGTCTGAGTAGATGGAACAGACATTTTATGAACGTTTCACGCATATAAAAGTCGCAACATTTATTTAATAACTTCTTTGTCGAAGGTTTGCAAATTTCATTCTGGCCACGAGTTGAAGCGCGTAATTCACCCTATATTTGGTGCTAGGAAGAAAAATTCAATACTTTTATTACGTAGCAAAATTATGAGCGATCTGTTAATTTGTTAGCATAATCTTTGCATCACACTAAATACTCGTAACGTTATTGGTCTGAATAATTGAAGTTTTTGGAAGGAGAAGAAGCCTGGAATAATATATATATATATATTATATATATAGAGCAAAAAATAAATAAAAATCACAAGAACATAAAGTAATATTTGATAATGCTATTATTTCAATTCAGATGAAAATTTGCACCTTTTATTAACCCAAATTATTCAGGGCAAAGCAAATAACGAAAGAGTTACGGGTGCAGCAGCAGCAGCAGCAGCCCACTCCACGACTAAAAGCTAAATTCAGAGCGCCATAAACATTGGGTACACAGCGCATTGCTTCAGAACTCCGAGCTATTTCGTCACACATGTGATATTCAGAGTGCGTCAGAAACCTGCAGTAATAGCTTAAACCATTGCAATCTCACGGCAAAAAGGACGTTTTAGGACACATAAACGACACGAAAATTGTTGGAAGCGGCGGCCTTTTTGCAGCCTTTACCAAATATATGAAGAAGGAACAGAGGAAAGAAGCATAAGAAAATAAATGCTTGTGGAACTTCCAAACAGTTTAATTTTGGTCTCATTTGGTTTGATAGCTCCTTTTATTTAACCCTTAAAATGCAATTCCACACCGTTTCTTCCTTTCTTTATTTCATTCATATTTCACTAATTTTGTCATATAAAAGCGAGGGATGTCCCGCTAAGTACTGGAATAAGGATTTTGTCAAATGAGAGTTAGCCTTATCACGAGGAAATTTATAGTCTTATAAAGGCGAGGAGCACTTGACAATTAAAACCCACTGAAATATAGCAAATTAAAATCCTATTCCTTTCCATCTGGTTAATCTTTTATTTAACATATTACAATTATAAATCTAATTTCATTTTGCTTTTACACTCAATTCCAGTATAATAATTACAACGTATGTCGAACCAACATCCCTTCAATTTTAACCAGCTCTACAATATATATATATATTATATATATATATATATAATATATATATATATATAACTATCCAACCTAAATATCTCATTCAGTGTTTTAAAGCTTTAAGCTACATTTAAGAGTATACAAAACGATTTCCTCAATTTTCTCCGCAAATACATGAAATATAAATAGAATAAATAAACAAATAAAACCGACAAATAAGAGATAAAAAAGGCTTTCTATTTATTACATCCATAAATTTTTGATAACTCCATTCACGCATAAGGAATTTTAGTAAATAAAACTAGTGAAAGAAAATCGATGGGTTTATTATTCATCATCATTTGGAGTATACAAACTTCTTCTATCTTTAAAATAAATATTGTCGTTATTTGTATCGAATTTTGAGTATAAAATCTTTTACGGATAAAACTGATATATTTTCCATATAAAGATATATTTTTCCTAAAACTTCATAACCTACAAACGGGATATTTACTCAGTTTTATACACACGCGACTAAGGTATACATAAATTATTTTCTCCCTTTACATAATATGAACGCATACACACGCAATATATATATATTATATATATATATATATATATATATATATATATATATATATATATATTATATAATATATATATTATATTGGCGAGATGGTTATTCATTGCAGTATTGAGTAGGTTTAAGAGATTTATCGTTTGAATGCTCGTACTATATCACAGTTATTTATTTCTTTGCGCTTTTTATTTTTTATTAAAAAATGATACAAAAGAAGCAAACCATATATCGCTGTTTTCATTCAACTTTTATCAGTTTTTCGACGTATTATATTCAGAGGTGTTTCCTTTTATCAAATATATTTTACAAAAGCTTCCAACATAGTTCAGCTAAATTATTTATTATTTTACGGCATAGACTCCGCAATTAAAGTTATTTATCTTCGTGTTTTCACTATGAGCTTATTACTCTATTACTTCTTAGGTTGTCATGCGTGTTTTCGTTAGATAACCCAAAAATGGAAGACCAGACGAAAGGCAGCGGGAACGTAATTTGCTTATTACAAAATTTCCAAATTACAAAATAAATCTAGAGTTGCGGGAAAACATTACAGTGTTCGAAACATATTGCTGGACACGAGTAGTATGGGCGCAAAAGGTTAGAGTGCAATGCAATGATGCAATGATTGCCAGTGCCAACCCCCTCCCCCCTTGTTGCAAGACCCCCAGTGCCAACCCCAGAGTGCAAAAAATAGAAAGGGGGGGAACTCCCCCAGGAAGCCGGGGAGTCCACCTGACCTCTTTGGGGGAGAAGTTGGGGAGGAAGTGACCATCCAGCTTCCACGAGAGACGGAAGCTCAATGAGTGGTCATGGCAGCAACACTTGACTTAGAACTCGAAACCCGCCAGTTGGCGTAGAAGCCAGTGCCTCCAGGCATTATCAGCCAGTTGGCACAGTGTATACAACGCTTGAACAGTCAAGATGCGCACACAAACGCACACAGATCCCATATTATTACAAACACAGCTATATATGCGCTCATAGGCCGCCAGCGTCCTCCGTCATCAACCATTTATACATAACGTTTGAGCCCCCAAGATGCGCACACAAACGCACATAGATCCCATATTATTACACACACAACTATATATGCGCTCATAGGCCGCCAGCGTCCTCCGACATCAACCGTTTACACACACCGTTTGAACCCCCAAGATGCGCACACAAACGCACATAGATCCCAGATTATCACACACACACAACTATATATGCGCTCATAGGCCGCCAGCGTCCTCCGCCATCATCCGTATACACACAACGTTTGAACCCCCAAGAAGCGCACACAAACGCACACAGATTCCCTATTATTACACACACACAGCTATATATACTAATTATTTATTATAGATGAGTTTCCAGAAAGAGAGAGAGAGAGAAGAAAAGAGAGAGAGGCATCTATTTACTTTTGTCATTCATCTCTTATACAAAATGTCTTCAAAACAGAATTTCTTTTTATTCCAAGAAATACAAAAAATACCCGAATTGTTCATTCCGCCGAAGGTCAAACTTTTCACCCCACCCTAGACCTACAGTTTAACGTGGAATCCGAACCTACCGGAATTGTTCATTCTGACGATGGTCAAGCTTTTCACCCCACCCTAGACCTACGGTTTAACGGGGAATCCAGCACCCCAGCATCTTAACCAATAGGTCACCCAGAGTACTCATTTTATCTACCAACCAATTGTGCGGAAGCTGGGTTGCTACGCATCTAATAATAAAAGAAATACGCAGGGCTCTTTACACTGCACATTATTCCATGTATACATCGCCTGAACAATCAAGAAGCGCACACAAACGCAAACAGATCCCCTATTATTACACACACAGCTATATATACTAAATATTTATTTATAGATGAGTTTCCAGAGAGAGAGAGAAGAGAGAGAGAGAGAGTTACAAGGAGTTACAAGGAAAAGAAGTACCTCAAAAGGCCTTGCGGCCCATACCGAGGAGGTACCAATGGCAACGGGTGCCAGGGAAAATTTTGTCTTTCAACTATGCTAGCAGTAGTAGAAAACTGGATAGAAAAGTAGAAGGCTCTCTCCCCACCCTCCGCTCCCTCCCTGCCAGAGGCAGGTACGGAAAAAGGTTGAAGAAAATACCTTGACCCTGGAAAAGTAGCCAAGGAAATTTTACAGGAAAGTGGAGAATATATAAATAGCTCTATATTTAGCTTGCTCACAGAGACACCGAGCAAGCGAACTCCTGCAGAGTTTTCTGAGGTTTTAATCTTAAACTATGAGTGTGTTCTGTACTTTGTCTAGCCTATTTTTAAACAGATTTACACTTTGACTGAAACATCCTCTGAGGGAAGTTGGTTCCAGATATCAACTATTTTACAGGAAAAGAAATTTCCGCAGACTGAGGTCCTAAATGTCTTTACACACTCAAATAGTGTGCAAGATTTCGTCTAACCTTTTCTTGAACTGATCCACAGAGGAACTGTTCACAACTTCCGAAGGTAACCTGTTCCATGTGTCACAGATCTTATACGTAACGTAATTCCCACACACACTAGTCCTAAACCGTTTCAAATCCAACTTCCAACCATTGTTGCGAGTTGGGTTATCATTTAAACTAAACATACTTCTAAAATCGACATCGTTGAACCCTCGTAAGAGCTTGAAAACCTCGATCAGTTGACCGCGCAGCCTCCGAGTTTCAAGCGAAAACAAGTTCAGGGCGCGTAACCGTCGATTGTAGCCCATATGCCTAACAGAAGGGATTAACTTTGTGGCCCTCGCCTGCACTCGCTCCAGCCTCTCAATATCTTTCCTGAGGGTGGGCGACCAGAACTGCACAGCATACTCCAGGTACGGCCGAACAAGGGAATTGTACAGTGAGAGCACAATCTCCTTGTTCCGAAACTGAAATTGCCTCCTGATATAACCCAATAGTTTCTGGGCTTTCTTTTCCACCTCTACACACTGTTTCGTAAACTTAAGGTCGCTGCTAATTAGCACACCCAAGTCCTTTTCTAAATCAGTCACCTCGATATTACTGCCCAACATCGAGTAGTCCGACTTGGGATTGGCGTAGCCAATGAGAGAGAGAGAGAGAGAGAGAGAGAGAGAGAGAGAGAGAGAGAGAGAGAGAGAGGCGTCTATTTAGTTTTGTCATTCATCTCTTATACAAAATGCCTTCAAACATCATTTCTTTTATTCCAAGAAAGACAAAAAATACCGAATTGTTCATTCTGACGAAGGTCAAACTTTTCTGCGGCTCGAGCACGGACCCGATGTGGTTCTCGTTTTCGTACAATTTTTTTCATACCTCTTAATATTCATTCTTTTGATTTGAGAAATCTATATATTAAATTTCCCATATGAAAACAGATTTAATAATACGCAGTAGATATACTAAAAACGTACATTAAATTTGGTAAATTATTCTCATAGAATAACATTCAGCACTCCTTTCTATACACTTTTATATTATTTTTATAAAGAAAATCCCGCCAATTCAAAGTTAATTAACTGCTAATTTTTAAAGAAAACAAAGTAAATACATTTACATTAAAGTGTCTTCGCATCTACGTTACTTTACGCTTCCAGCCATTATTAAAAATTAATGAAAAATCTTAAAACGCACATCTTAAGCTTGTTCACGGAGTTTTATTTCTAATCCCCCATAAACTTTAAAATGATGAGAATTGTCCCGATTTCCAAATTTATTTTCCAATCTCGCTAGTCCCTCATATATATACACATACCACAGGTAAGATAATAAAACAGAAGTTTATGATACGGCCATTCTCTCCATAACCCTTCCACAATTAAATTTTAATTTATTTTCAGTTCTAGATGGTTGTAAAACCCCTCATATATATATATATATATATATATATATATATATATAACTACTCAAAAGAATTTAAGGGTCAAAGGAAATTTTTTGATCATTTTTGTAAGTATGTCTTTTTAAGCCAGATAGGGTTAGAATATCCCCCTTTGGGTTGTCATTTGGACTATAGACATCACGTTATTATGGGACATGCAATCATTGCACTTATCTTTAGAAACTTTTTAAGTTAACCCAGATTTCCTTTTCATAGATTTGAAGCACGAACTTAGTCAGACTAAACTGACAAACTGCCTCGAAACACCCATTGTGACACCTCATGCACCATTTGCACGTGTTTTGCATGAGTGTCATTCCATGCATGCCAATTTTAGCAATAAAAGGGCTGAGCATTTTCCATTCATCATCACTTGAAATTTGAAGATGGTTCGACGACAACTCAGCATCCAAGACAGGGGAAGGGCCATTGGCTGGCTACAAGATGGACAAACTCAGAGAACTGTGGCTCAGCGTCTAAATGTAAGCCAAAGCGTTATCGGCAGACTCTGGCAGAGGTTCAGGACAACTAATGCTGTTCAGAATCGCCCCCGTTCTGGAAGACCCCGATCAACAACAGCACGAGAAGACCGCTTCCTGATGATAACGGCGTTGTGACAGCGCTTTGTGACCGCACGGCATCTTCGGGATCAACTCAGAGCTGCCAGAGGCACCAACGTGTCCGACCAGACCATTAGGAATCGTCTGCGAGACCGAGGTTTGCGATGCCGGTGTCCTGCAGTCCGACCACCGCTACTTGACCGTCACAGAAGGGCTCGCCGAGATTGGTGCAGATGTCATATCCGGTGGAACCGTGGTCAGTGGGCAGAGACAATGTTCACAGATGAGTCACGCTTCTCGCTTCAGTTTAATGATGGCCGGGCTCGTGTTTATCGTCGTCAAGGAGAGAGATCTGCTGATGTCAACGTTGCTCAACGTCTACCATTTGGAGGAGGAAGTGTGATGGTGTGGGCGGGGATATCCATGAACCACAGAACCCCTCTGTACGTCGTCAACGGAAATTTGACTGGTCAGCGTTATCTCAACGAGATTGTTCAACCTCTGGTAATTCCACTTCTGCAGCGGATTGGACCAGGAGCTTGGTTCCAGGACGACAACGCAAGACCTCATCGTGCCAGGGTGGTGACCGACTTCCTGCAGGAGCAGAACGTTCAGCACATGGATTGGCCTGCATATTCACCCGACTTGTCACCCATTGAGCATGCGTGGGATGAACTAGGGCGGCGAGTTCGATCACATCACGTCCCTGCCGTCAACCTCCGGCAACTGGCTCAGCGATTAGTCGCAGAATGGCAAGCGATCCCTCAACGTTATTTCCAACGCCTGATGAACAGCATGTGCCAACGTTGTCAAGAATGTGTGAATGCTAACGGTGGCTACACCAGTTACTGAAGCTTCTGCGACTTGTGTGAACATCATTTTGGGGGGTGCATGACTTTTTTTCATCAGGGTAATAAACTAGTGTCTAATCAAAAGTTTTTGTTTTGTGTTTTCTGTTCTTGAGCCATCAAAGAATTATTTTGTCATTAGTCGTCACCATTTTAGCTCGTTAGCTAAAAAAGTCATTATTCCCCCATCCCTAAATAAGGTAAGGTAAGGTTGGACCAGAAAGAAACAAGCGATAAAAACCCTCATTGGCACTGTGGCGTTACATGAACAAAATCAAATTTCGTAGTGTCGACATCCGACTTTATGCAAGTATATGAATTCCAGATTTGAAACGTTTCAGATTTTCAATGAAAATGACTAACTTAACCTAGCGTAACCTAACCGGGCATAATGTAACCTGGCCTAACCCGATTTAACTTAACCTAACCAGATCGACTTTGTTCCGTTATCCGGCGCTGTGTACTGAAGATGTATAATGAGAATCACAGGCGTTTTCTGACTGGTCAAAGGAGCGAATGTTTAGGGTGGGGGGAAACTCTCTTTGGTGGAGAAAGCCATGCAAGTGTTTCTGTTCACTAAATTTAAACTATTATTTTTTTTATAACAAAAACTGTGATTTCTAAACTTTGTTTTTATCACTTCGCAGTCACCAAGTATTCACTCGAAAAATGGCCCATTTTTACATTTTTTAATAACCGAGATTTCATTTTATTTCATCTTTTATTGGGATTTTGAGCAAGACAAGGCAGTATATATATATATATATATATATATAAGTGTGTGTATGTGTCTGTATACTGTATGTGCGTGGAAAAATTCAACCAGACCTATGGAGTAGAAGGCCCGGGCACCACCATTACACTACGACAAAGTAAAGGATAACACAACCAGGCGCATGTTTCAACACCTGAGGAAACACAAACACAACGCTCTCGCGACCAAAGGTGATTTAGGTGCTAGTTCCTCCACCTTGGAGCCAATGGCAGCATTTAATTCGAGCCTATATGACACAACACAAGGTTACCATAAATGGCACACACACACACACACACACACACACACACACACTATATATAATATATATTATATATATATATATATATATATATATATATATTATATAAGTCCTAGCATGAAAATAGAAAACTAAACGTGATACTAATAGTCATCTACAGACCTCCAAACACCCGAACCGAAAAATTCTCGGAGGCCATTGATGACATCAAAACACAAATAAAGGCCATAAACCCTCCATCCCCCAATATAATGATCTGCGGAGACTTTAACTTCTCATTTATAAAATACAAAAAGGTGAATAGGAATATATATATATATATATATATATTATATATATATATAATATAATTAGGGCATTCTGCGGCTATAGGGGTGATGTACAAAGTTTGGAATTCAATACCACACACATATTTAATCAAGTCCATTTATTAACTGAACAACACAAACAAACTTTTATTCAATTTGAGTAATATTTACTGGTCCCCCCAAGAGCCTCCTTCAAGTCTTATTGGGGAGATTATGGAATCAGCTGAACAAAAAATGTACATCCGTAACTTTACATCCAAAACAATTAACAGAAACCTTAGTCTTTTCAACACATTAAGAAAACAATGAAAAATTTACCAACATATCCATAGGGATCATATGTAATGGGACTTCTTTGCACTGGGCATGGTCTTCCGATGATGCTCGATCACTTGGAATGCCAATTCTTTCTCGTCTTCGCGCTGGGTGATCGAGCTGTTGAAGTCAGTTGCGAGCTTCACCGCTCGCTCAGCGCAGTCATTGACGACCCGAATTGCCCTAACTCTCTCCTTCATCGCCACCAGGTCCTCCAGGTAGTGGGGAACTTTGAGTCCCATGCATTTGAAGAAGTTAGCAGTCCGTTTAGTCACGAAGTCTGGGAGAGTGAGCAGATAGGCGATTTCATGCACTTTGACTCGAATTTTCTTAGCCCCTTCTTGCGCGCAGGGACCTCATGGAGATTTTTAAGCATATGCTTCTTTTCCAAATTGTCTACCTTATCCGAGAAAAACGCGAGACCAACAAGGTTTTCACTGAGGTACCAGAGGTGGTTCTGAGCCTTGGCTATCGCAATGGTTGCAACTGCCTCGTCTTTGGTCTTGTATCCTTCAAGCTGTCGGAGGAGCTCCATGTCGTTTCGAGGAGCATCGACGCCACTGGGTGCCTCAAACCACGCTCGAAGGTAAATCGTAGTGGAGAATACGTTGATGCGTCGCAGCGCCTTCTCTTCCGACGGCGTTAGGGAAAACTGCCTCCGAAACAAGAAGATCTTGAGGGAATAAATTCCTTTTGCCATCCACCTAGCTCGGTGGAATGCTCCGGGATAGCGGAAGAGACTCTTCTTCTGCTTCCTTGGAGGGACGGTTGCCCCCAAGAAGAGAAGCGCCAGCTCCATGTATTCTTGGTAATCATCCCGGTCCTGCTTCTGACTAAGTCTGGCACTGATGAATTCAACAACACTGTTCCGGTTATCAGAGACAAAAGTCTGCAAGGGTCAGGGTCTTGCGGGTCATCTTCAAAGGGATGGTAGCTGCCCTGGTCAATGAAGCTCCAGTAATCCCTGAAGCAAGCAAACAAAGGAATGTTCGGGCCAGAGGAAGAAAAGAACTTGTCGAAGACTGCAGTGACCACCAACTCGTGAGTGTGGTGGCGGCAAGCGAAGAAGACGAGTGGACGCTGCAAGCCTTCTTCAATTGTGACACATGCTCCTGTGTGGAGACCTGTATTTGCCGCCGTTGTCTCACAACATATTCCTGCAATGAATGGTTTCACCTTCGGCCAATTGTCCAGCACGGTGAGTATGGCATCTCCCATTGCTCTTCCGGTTCCTGATGCAATTTTTGGAATGGCCAGCAGCTTTTCGAAGCCTTCTCCTGATACAACGATGGGTAAGCGATCCGACTTACCACCTCGTTCGTCGGGAAGGATCTTCCCATCGAAGTGAAGAATGCACGGCTTCTGGGGGTCAAAGTTGGTCTTAATGTCCTCGCACATTCACCCCAGCTGCTGACAGGGCAGGAGCGACGATGTGTATGGCTTTTTGCAAGCTTGTATTTGTCCGGTTAAGGGCCGCGACGAACTGGGGGTCATCGATAACCCGGCGAGGGTCCATCATCATGGCTTTTGGCTGAGAGCCACATTGGCGGAGGCGGTGGCTGACCTGAGTGAATTCCTCTCCCGAAGACTCGGTGGAGCTGGACGAGCTGCCAGTCAATTCTGCATCTGCCTCTGCATGCTCCGGCTCCCGTATTCGTTTCATTTCCTCCTTAGACTTGTGTCGTCGTCGCTCCTCGTTCTCCTGCTTCATTGCCTTGGCCTTGGATGCTTTGGCAAATGCAACGTCTTCTGGGCCAATGACCATCTTTCTCATTGTCCGTTGGTCTTTAAGGAAGTCGCAGTCCTCTTTATTTGTCTTCGAAGATCCAGCTTCAGAGTGAGCAACATCAAACAAAGTCTCTATGTCCAACAAGAACTGTTGTTCATGAGCTCGCTGTGTTTCCGTTCGTCGATCCTTGTGATTAGACAACTTCACGTACCTCTCGTGAAGCTTTTTGAGCTTGGCAACAATGTATGGCTTGTGGGATGTCTTCAACGATGCTTTTGTCCACACCTCCATGAGTTCTTCGGCCACATCACTACATGCTCTTGGAAGGCTTTGCTTCGTGACTCGTTGGATGAAAAACAGACGCTTTCCAACTTCACCCATGGTGGGAAGCTGTCTCATGGAAGAGAAATCCTCCTCCCTGAGGTGCCCGAGAAGCCACAAACTCACTTGCTTGCGTGTTGTTGCCATCTGTGAAACAAATAAGACTCATTAGTAGTGGTACGACACGTCAGACTGATAACACAGTTTGTAGGCAGGCAGCAGATGCCCACCTAGTAGGGATGGATTGATGAACGGAAAGTGGTTGTGCGTGTGTGTGTGTGTGTTTGGGGACGAGTAGTGCTAGTCGTGTGCTCGTGTCGATTGTGTGCTCGTGTCAATACACTCGCTGTTTCAACGCTCTACAAGTTGACCCAAACATACAAGGGGCTTGGGGGAGTGGAAGGAATGAGACTATGAAGACCATATTTTGTGTGGTTTCATTTTTGTACAAATGGATCCAGTTTAGCATATGTGCGTTGCTGGATTTCGAACTTCGTGTTTTCGGAATGCCCTAATATATATATATATATATATATATATATATATATATATATATATATATATACATACAGTATATATATACACCAGGACAACATTAAAAGACAATACACATATTGAGGAAAGCAAATTTGGGGCCTTTAACTTAAACTCCAAGACTATAAATTGGAAAGCAATCAGATCGCACATGGCCCAAATAGAGTGGAGAACAGTTTTAGAGAATAAAACAACTGAAGAAATGCTAGCAACCTTGGAAGAAAAAACGCTGAGAATTTTAGAAAAATATGCTCCGAAATCACAACCAAAAGGAAAGAGGAGGTGGCTAGAGAGGCAAAAGAGAAGAATATTTCGCAAAAGAAAGAGAGTGGAGGCGAAGTTAGCCAACTGCGGAGATAATGCTAGGAAAGTAATACCAGAAAAACTGGAGGGTATCGATAGGGAAATACAAGCCCTGATTAAGGACCATACAGAGAGGGAAGAGGGAAAGGCAGTGGAAGCAATAAAAGAAAATCCAAAATACTTCTACAGCTATACGAAAAGGAAAACAAAAACGCGCGCTGCTATTGGGTCCTTAAGGAAGAGAAATAATGAACTAACCGACGATTCAAAAGAAATAGCTGAAACATTGAGAGCCCAGTATGAATCAGTTTTTAGTACCCCAAAAAGTGACAAAGCGATACCTGACATAGATGCATTCTTTGAAGAGAAATTGCAAGGAGAGTGTCTAACAGACTTTGATTTTACCCCAGAAGATGTAGCGAGAGCTATAGAACAAATGAAACCACATTCAGCTGCAGGTCCGGAAAATTGGAACGCATTATTTATTGATTAAAAACTGTAAAAATTAAATAGCTACACCTTTATACTGGATATGGAGAGGATCCCTAGACACTGGGGAAATACGGAGCATCTTGAAAAGAGCAAACATTGTC
Organism: Bathynomus jamesi; assembly: GCA_023014485.1. NCBI lineage: Eukaryota > Metazoa > Arthropoda > Malacostraca > Isopoda > Cirolanidae > Bathynomus > Bathynomus jamesi. Next base: position 19,042 of record JAJOZX010011663.1, read on the forward strand.
CCTATATATATATATATAAAGGAGGGGACAGATCTCAAGCAAAAAACTATAGACCAGTGTCATTGACTTTCCAGCTCACCAAAGTATTTGAAAGAGTAGTTAGAGAGAAAATTTATGATTTCTTGGAGACAATGGAAAAATTCAACGAAAATATGTAAATATATGTGAATAACAGGTAAAGGGGAAAAATAGACCTACAACTTCCTCAGAGAACGTCTACAGGTCGTCAAAATTCAAGGTATATCATCATCAGAATCGGAAGTACGCAGCTCAGTACCACAAGGGACAGTACTGGCCCCACTCCTGTTCATTATCATGCTAACAGACATAGATAGCGGAGTAAACAGCAACAGTGTAGTAACATTCTTTGCAGACGATACAAAGATCAGCAGAAAAATCAGCGATGTAAATGAAGTGGAGTTCTTGCAGAGGGAGACAACCAAAATATACAAATGGTCAGAAGACAACAACATGACATTTAACACCGAGAAATTTCAGCTCTTGAGATATGGTAGAAAAGAAGAACTTAAACAGACTGCATATTATGCTCCAGATAGACAGGAAATTCAGAGAAGCACGAAAGCGATCGATCTGGGGGTAATAATGACCGATGATTAAAAATTCGAAACACAAAATCAGATAGCGTTAAATAAAGCAAAAAGAGTCGCGGGACAGGTACTAAGAACGTTCAAAAGAAGGGACAGGACAGTAATGATTCCCCTGCTAAAAACAATGATTATACCAAAACTTGAATACTGCTCAGTTTTGACGTCCCCATATAAAAAGGAAGAAAGTAGTAAACTAGTGAACTCAGAGACATTTCACAGCCAAGATTGATGGCTGCAAAGAACTCAACTACTGGGAAAGACTACGTAAACTAAATTTGTACTCCATGGAAAGAAGAGAGAAGTACACCATAATCTACATACGGAAAATGATCGAAAAACTGGTACCAAACCTCAAACAAAACCCAATTACCATTCAAACAACACTGGAAATTAGGAAAGGCAGAATGTGTAGTTTTCCAAAATTAAAGGCCCGACAAGAGACCTCCTCAACACTGAAGGAAAATAGCTTGGTTGTCAGGGGGCCAAGACTTTTTAACTAGCTTCCAAAGGACCTCAGAAACGTTACAGGGGTCAAAGTTGAAGTCTTGAAGAGAAGACTAGATGCCTGGCTCAGGACTGTACCAGATGAGCCGGGTGTACGTGGCTATGTACGGTGGAGAGCGCAAGAAGGCAACTCGCGCCTCCACCAAGCCAGACTTAGAGGCGAGGCCACCAGCTTGACCTTCGTGTGAAGAGAAACCAACGCACGGAACAGCAACAAGGTTAATAAGTTTATATAAAATGCAAACTCAGTGTAAAAAAGAAAAGCGATTACAAGTCTTTCATGTATTTAGCAATAGATGTTGTCAGGCAATGAAAGATGTGAAGAAGTAGAATATATATCTGTGAACAACGTAAATAGAATAGGAGGAATTATCAAAAAAAGTACCAAGTACTGATTAACTCATTTCTTACCAACTTTTTTAATTAAATTTTATTCCGTTTTTATATTTTCCAGTTTAATTGAACAACTCAGTACGAATTTATTGTTTATTTTCGGTTTTTAAAATTTTTTACTTACTTTTCAGGTCATCTTACAGATAGGACATCGGCTCACTACGGACGTCTTCATATGATAAAATTACATTATGCCAAAATGAAATAAAATAGTTTATTTTCAAAGATACAATAAAAATTTTTTTTTGCTTATATATATATATATAAGCAAACAACCACAGGGAAAAGGAAAAAGAAACACGAAATCCGAGCGCTTTCGTGGTATATTCACATCTTCAGGGAAGATGTGAATATATCACGAAAGCGCTCGGATTTCGTGTTTCTTTTTCCTTTTCCTTGTGGTTGTTTGCTTATTAATAAGACCACGTGTTATTCTGTGATTTTACTGCATATATATATATATATATATATATAGAGAGAGAGAGGAGAGAGAGAGAGAGAGAGATTGTAAACACCAATCGACTAGGGAAGTACATACTTCTTCGGCGCTAATTTTTCCCTTAAACACCTCCACACCTCTTGCCTCGGTACTCTGTCATACGCCTTCTCTAGATCTATGAACACTATGTGCAACTCCCTCTGCCCTCTTTATCTTTCCATTAACTGTCTAAGTGCAAAAATGGCATCCGTTGTCCCTTTTCCCGCCATGAAGCAAACTGCTCTTCCGCTATTCCTTATATAAATTAGATAACGGGTGAAAGGGATTCGAACCAATGCCACTCAACTTGGAGGGACAAGGGCGGACGTTCGCAAAAATGGCCCCCAACAGAAGGAGAGGAGAGAGCTGAAATCAAGGTCGAGCATCCTTAATTTTTTTTAATTTTGAAAATTGTGTAGTGTGTAAGAGTAAGATCCACGCAATAGGTCACGTACGTGTAGTGAGGAATAGAAGGAGAAATGTGTGTTTGAGAGCATGCTGGACTGCTTAAAAGGTAGGTGGGACATGGAAAAAGATCGGCTAAGGAAGACTGACAGGAGAAACGGGAGTTCCACCACTCTCTGCTGCATCCTACCTAATGTACCCCCCTGATGTACGAGGGGTCACGTACTCAAATACGATGTAGCGCAGGATTGACGGAAGGTTTCGAAGTGAAAGTTGGTGTCCATCAGGGATCGGCCCTGAGCCCATACATCTTCGACATTGTTATGCATGTAATGACGAAGGAGGTGAGGGGGCAGGCGCCATGGTGTATGCTCTTTGCCGACGATGTGATTTTTGTGTGCAGAGAGCAGAGAGGTGGAGAGGAAGCTGGAAAGGTGGAGGGCAGCACTGGAAAACCGAGGTTTGAAGATTAGTAGGGTGAAGACAGAGTACATGAAATATAATGCGGGACAGGGGCAGAGAGAAGAGGTGCGACTCCAAGATGAGGTGGTGAAGAAGGTGGAAAGTTTTAAATATTTGGGATCGTGGGTAGAGGATGATGGAGAGCTGGTAAGGGAAATGAATAATAGAGTAAAATCAGGATGGAATGATTGGAGGAAGGTGTCTGGAGTACCGTGTGATAAAAGAATATCAATGAAATTGAAAGGGAAGGTATTCAAGGCGGTAGTGAGGCCTGCAATGTTGTATGGTGCGGAAACGTGGCCTATGAGGAAGAATCTGGGGAAAAGGATGGATGTAGCAGAAATGAGGATGTTGAGATGGATGTGTGGATTACGAGAAGGGATAAAATTAGAAATCAATTTATTCGTGAAACGACGAAAGTAATAGAGGTGTCAAAGAAAGTTCAAGAGAGAAGGCTTAGATGGTTTGGACATATCATGCGGAGAGAGGAGGAATATGTTGGGCGACGAGTTATGGAGCTGGAACCACCTGGAAGAAGGAGAAGGGGAAGGCCGAGGATGAGATGGAGAGAGTGTGTGGAGGGTGATATGAGGGAGCGAAATCTGGTGGCAGATGTGGCGTTGGACAGAAATGAATGGCGAAGGCGGATTAGGAACAGCGACCCCACTTAGGCGTGGGAAAATGTTGCCGACAAAGAAGAAGAATAAGAAATTTTTTGAAAGTTTCAATTTTGCCATGTATTGTAAACTTCAATTATTTGGTCCAGGTACATAGATGATTTCTTATGTCGCTGGTCTGATAATATTTGGATGTCGATTAAATTCTTGATAAGCTCAATAATTTAGTCCCCGTCTATAAAATTTACTATTGAAAATGAAAATGACAAAATGTGAATCATTTCTGGATCTAAATATTTAGAGATCCACAAATCACTTTAAATTTGAATGTTTAGCAAGCCTACTAATAGTAACTCGTGTTCACTTCTATGCTGACGAGTACCTCGTGGCCAGTGTCGTAACATCACTTCCCTTCGATCAACGAAGGCTGTTGTAGGTTCCTTCCGTCATACGACCTTAGCTTTTGCGAAAGAGGTTAAACAACCCCATCAAACAAACAAACTTTTATTTTTAATATCACCCTCAATAATCTTCAGTTTTTTATTCCATGTTGCTCAGAACATTAAGAGTTGCTTAGCACTGAATTTTTTTATTCTGAGTTATGCAGTATTATGAGCATTGGCATTAAACGATATTACCTTGTATTTTGCAGAAAACTGTTTAAGAAAGCTAAAAAGGTATTAAAATTGATTACTTCACAAGGAATTTTATCATAAAAATATCCTTCGTTTCCTTTACGACGTAAACTTCAAAAACCTTCCGACCTTACTTAAAACAACTGGAACTAACCATATTGTCCAGGCACGCGTGAAAAAATCTTTTTTGACCCCGACGGCTCTTCTGAAGGGTATAACTTTTTTCAGGAGAAACTTCAACTCACACTTTACATCAAAAGATAGAGGACGTCATCGCATCGCAAATAATTTAATGTAAATATCGAACAAATTAGTTCACTACAAAAGAGTTTAAAGTAAAGTTTACATGAGCAAAATGTTATTCAGCTGAGCAAGACATTTGTCCGAGTGACGATGGGCGGAACTTATTCTTTGAGAGTTTTAAGCTCCGCCCAACGGAGCTGTTTTACAATTTGTGTTGTTTGCGGTAAAATATAATGAAAAAAGGCAGACCACGCTTATACAAAATTGTATACACTTTTGTGAAATCGAAGAAAAGCAAGCGAGTCCATAAATTTACAAAAATACTACATCCATAAAAATTTTGAGCTTCACATCCAAAGCCAGTGAGACCAAATTTGTGAAGCTGTACTGTACTCAAAATGTAAGTGGGTCGTGAGCTTAAAGTAAATGTTAAGTTCACAATAGCTTAAAAACTTCGGTTGAAAATGTAGGATAAGCGCTAATTTTGAGTAAAAATTTGTTTAAAACATAAAGGTGTTGCCTACAAAAATCATGAACTAGTCTGAGAAATGCGTCCTGCAAAAAGGCAAAACTTTTTTGTGCCATAATAATCCATCTATAAATAAAACAACTTGGTGCGGTTTTGAGCGGAGTTGAGCGGAGTAACAAAGCTCTCTTTCGCTCAGTCGCCTGTTATGATTGGCTGACTCGCGTAAAGTGGGTGGAGCTAATGTCTCTCGCTCAGTCGCCCGTTAGGGTCGGATCTATCAAGATGAGCGGCGTTAAATTGTTTACAAACCAAACGGAAAGAATGAAATATTACAGGCATTTTTGGTTTTATGTGAAAAGTAAAGGTTATGAACGAAATTCCATGAGTAAAAGTTTATTAGTGTCATTAAAGAACATGCAGCGTCGTACGCCAGGCATGTACGAGATAAGTCTGATAACTCACATAAAGTGGGTGGAGCTAAGATTAAAACGGACGGAGCTAAGAGCGATTCTAAGAACGACTTTGCGTTTAAGATCACGAGGTGATCACAAGCCCTACCCGTAGGGTAGGGAGCCGAAGGCGCAGCTTGTAAACCTTAAAAAGAACAGAACAAGAATAACACAAAAAAAAACGGTCAATATTTAGGAGATGCACGGCCTCCGAATTCGGACATGAAAATTAGTTAATCTTGTGTGTTTTTATGTGCTTTATTCATAATTGACCATCATTTCTTGTGCAATCACTTCAAAGTATTTTCTTTACTAAAATGAACATGACCTGACCTGACCTGACCTGACCTTCACTAAAACGAACCTAACCTAACCTAACCTTCACTAAAACGAACCTAACCTAACCTTCACTAAAACGAACCTAACCTAACCTTCACTAAAATGAACCTAACCTAACCTTCACTAAATCGACGGAAAAATAACTAAGCTTTTATTGTGGCGGTGGATAAAGTTTCGCGATTTCTCGCAAAAAATAATGCAGGATAGTCTTGTGGTCTTTGTGTTCTGCTTGAAATAGGTAGCGCGCAAAGTACTGCTGGTAATGTTTTTTTTTGTTACCAGCTCTCAAAACCCATGCCTTTATATCTTCCCAAAGTCTTTCTATATTCTGCGCATGCGCTCCACTCTCTGGATCGACGAAATTGTTGGAATGATTCATAGTTCGGTGTTCATAACCCAGATCAGAGAGCTGGCTGTAAGCCTTCCAGCAGTCACTAATGACAATTGACCCCGGCAAAATAAAGCGTTGTATAAGTGGAAGTAATGTTTCTTTGCTCCGATCACCGACGGTTAAAAGAAATTTTCGCTTTGAAACTCTTTCAATTCCACCGAAAACCCACACACCTTGTAGTTCACGTCCCTGATTGTATTTAGATTTACCAAAATTGCTCTCATCAATTTTCACAATAATACCTGGACCCCCCCCAATTGGTTCTTGATTATTAAGCCAGTTGATACAAACTTCAGAGCAAAATGATTTCCAGTCCACAACAGTTCGTGAATTCAATTCTAAAAAATCCTCACAGTACTTTCGACTAAAAGATTTTCGCAAGAATGTGCTTATAAAAAGTAAATTTACACTGGGATGCTTTTTGGTATTCTCAAGCCACGTGGATTTAAAGAGAGAAATACTTCCACGAAATATGCAGCGTTCTGTACGTCCACTTTTTTTGTTACGTAATTTTCGATAGCAGACGAAAGCTTTTTTATCAAGCTTGTACGACATAGGCTTACAACACTCTGGACTCTTTCGACTACTGGGGAGAACACCATGATTGCTGAATATTTCAATTGCTTCAGCATCATTATTCATAACTTTTTGAATTAAGTGCGAGTGCTGTAATTTGAACTCGTCACACACAGCCATGGCTTTGAAAGAACTGCGGTTTGAGAAGCGCAACTATACCAGAGAAAAGATGTATTAACCAGAGTTTCTCGGAAAATGTCAAAAAATCGTTAAAGTGAAAAAAATCGATATTTTTCCTTATTTTTTTAAAAGCACAAGGTCTATTTTTTTTAAATTCATCAAATCATATAGTTAATCTTGTGTGTTTTTATGTGCTCTATTCATAATTGACTATCATTTCTTGAGCAATCATTTCAAAGTAAGAAAATTTTTAAATTTAAACTTTTTTGAAAAAATTCATATTTCGAAGTCAAAGCACGGGAAATGATGAGAAAATATGAATAAAGCACATAAAAACACACAAGATCAACTAATTTTCTTTACTAAAATGAACCTAACCTAACCTAACCTAACCTAACCTAACCAAACCTAACCTAACCTAACCTAACCTAACCTAACCTAACCTTCACTAAATCGACGGAAAAATAACTAAGCTTTTATTGTGGCGGTGGATAAAGTTTGTACTGCTGATAATGTTTTTTTTTGTTATTTGTTACCAGCTCTCAAAACCAGTTTTTCTCGGAAAATGTCAAACCATCGTTAAAGTGAAAAAAATCGATATCTCCCTTATTTTTTAAAAGCACAAGGTCTAATTTTTTAAATTCATCAAATCATATGTACTAACGACTGGTATGAATAAAAAATCTTTTGGCGCGGTGTCATAATGAAGGTGAAAACTTTTTGGAGCGCATTATCACGAGATGAAATCTGGATCCATCACTATGAACCAGAAAGCAAACGACAGAGCATGCAATGGAAGCATCCAACATCTCCCGTTGCAAGGAAGTTTAAAGCGCAGCTGCTTTGGGATAGACGAGCCCCTATCCTTGAACATTATCTAGAGCGTGGAACTACAGTAACAAGTGCATCGTATTCTGACATGCTTCGGAATGAGTTAAAGGAAGCAATTCGCACAAAACGGAAGGGGAGATTGTCGGAAGGTGTTATTCTGTTACACGACAATGCGCGCCCTCATACCGCTGCACAGACTAGAAAATGCCTTCAAGAACTTAAATTTGAAGTTCTCGACCATCCAGCCTACAGTCCAGACCTGGCACCTTCGGACTTTTACCTATTTGGACCACTAAAAGACGCTTTGAGAGGTCAGCGATTCCAAGACGATGATGACCTGAAGGAGGCGGTGCATGACTGGCTACGCACACAGCCAAAAACATTATTTTATGATGGCATTAGGAAGCGTGTAGATCGCTGGACTATGTGTATTGAGAAACAGGGAGACTATGTTGAGAAGTGAGGTGTTTATAATCTATCAGATGTGAAAATAAAATTGTGAAAATAAAAAGTGCGGATACTTATTGAATTACCCTCATATATACAAAACTCTCTCAACATCTTAAGGTCTCGTAGCTAAGTGAGTAACGTGGCGGCTCACAAAATTCGAATTTTTAATGGCATTGGTTCGAATCTCACCGAGGTAAGGCAAAGTTTGTTTCTAATGTATTTAATGTTAACATTTAAGTTGTTGTTAGTATGTTGTTCCTAATTAACATAAAGTTGATATGCATGTAATTACACTCGGTTAATGAATAAAAACCTAACCTAACCTGACCTGACCTGACCTAACCTTAAGATTCACGACAATGAATTGTTTTTACAGTTCAAGATCCCGCCCCTAAACACGACTTAAAATATTTAAAAAGTATGCATTTGTTTTTCACACATTTGTTTGTTCACAAATCCTGCATAGATATTGTCGTGACTGCAATACTTACCCTTTGACTCTATCACAATATACTTCTAGCCAAGCGTTGATGTTTAATTACAATATATGAATCTTGGTGCTGGTTAAGTATGCGGTCTACCATCTGAGTTTTGACAGAATATAAACTAACGAAAATATCACGACTTAACCTAACCAATTATCAAGGGCGTACAGTTGATCTATTATTAATTATAACATTGTTTGTTTCTGGAATAGTATTTACTATTTACTAATAGATCAACTGTACGCCCTTGATAATTGGTTAGGTTAAATCGTGATATTTTCGTTAGTTTTAACGAAAATATTCTGTCAAAACTCAGATGGTAGACCGCATACTTAACCAGCACCTGAATCTTTTCCTTTATCGCGCCCCAATTGACAATTGGTTAGGTTAAGTCGTAATATTTTTGTTAAAACTAACGAAAATATCACAACTTAGCTAATCATCAAGGGCGAAAGAACACAGTAAAACAATGCTGGTGCTATAAAGGAAAAGATCTCAATATACTTCTAGCCAAGCGTTGAAGTTTAAGGTATAATAATTATATGTACAGACTGCAAAACCTTTATGAGCGACTTCATATGTTTACTTGAATTGTTTATGGTAAATTTAAAACACTGCGTATGCATTCTTACACGTTTTTCTTTTTTGTGTTAATTTAAATTAAAACAACTTAAATAGGGTTACCATACGTCCGGTTTTTCCCGGACATGTCCGGGAAAGTTGAATATTTCTAACATTGATTTTTGAGGCCATAACACTTGTTCTTATTTATAGATACTCACTATAGACGACATGTAGTACGCAGTATATATAACACATTAATACAACGTGAGTTGGTAGATACTGATACAAATACACCCCCCATCTCCGGAGTGTCCTCCTTTTTGAAAGTTCAAATATGGCAACCCTAAACTTAAATAACCCATTTTTTCTCAATAAACTATACAGTAAATATGAAATTCAGATTACGATTAATTGCTGAATTCGGTATTCTGGAATCTTTTCCGTTTGACTGCCGCCATTGAAACATAAGAGGTGAGTGCCCCCAGCCTTCTTTACTTAGTCTTATAAGGCTAACTAACTAAAATATCACGACCTAACCTAACCAATCGTTAGGTCAACTGTACGATCTTGACGATTGGTTAGGTTAGGTCGTGATATTTTTGTTAGTTAGCCTTATAAAGCTAACTAAAGAAGGTTGGAGGCCCTGATCTTCAGGTGATCCCCTTATTTTTCTGAGTACACGATTAAAACTTAAAAATTAAGCATGGATCTTGAAAGTAATTAAAATTGTTTATAAGAAACAAAATTTGAAGGGGAAATTAAGAAAAGCTTTTTTATAAAGTAACTTATTTTGTATCATCAAGACATTTCAGTTAAAATACAAAATACAAAAAGTTTAATTATGTTTCAATGGCGGCAGTCAAACGGAAAAGATCCGTATTCTGTTCCAAGAATTTCCGTGAAGCAGACTGAGAAACCTAATTCCCATGAACAAATAAAAATATCCTCTGGAAATCCTAAGATATATGGTGTGAAATAAATTATTTTTTTCCCAGTAAAATATAGTATATTAGGACTTCGTCCCACGTTAAAATTCTTCGTGATCTTCTCACGGTATAAATAACTGGATCATCTGAAAATCAGGACCCCCCAGCCTTTTTTAGTTAGTCTTATAAGGCTAACTAACGAAAATATCACGACTTAACCTAACCAGTCGTTAGGTCAACTGTACGCCATTGACGATTGGTTAGGTTAAGTCGTGATATTTTTTAGTTAGCCTTATAAGGCTAACTAACTAAGGCTAGGGGGCGTGATCTTCAGGTGATCCAAATAACTTATACGACTCTATCTCAGTTTCTCATGTCCATCTACAGTACAATACTTTTTATTTTAATCGTAATACAACAAATTCATTTCATTTACGAAGCTGTCGTCAGTTCGTAGATAGATCGAACATCAGATTCCATACTCACGTGTCTTTAATTGACTCTCAAAAAGAATCTGTTGGGGCAAAAGGAGTAAACAATAATTAGTTTAAACATCATTTATGAAAAATATAAGGCCTTACCTATAAAAGTGCTACGTATGAAATATGAAATGCTATTACCAGACTTAACTTTACTGATATGTTTTGCTTTGACATTCAGGCATATCAATGAACGACAGTAATAATTACGGTATCACTTAATATTTTCAATATTGTACTTAACATTTACATACTTGCCATCCCTACCGATTTTCACATTATCAACACGAACAACATGCAAATAATATCCAACCTTTTATGCTCAGAATGCACTAGAGTGCATCATTTAAGGCCAGATTTTCAAAAAATTCCCGGAGGTGGGGGATCTTTCCGGACCCCCTGGCATTGATTACAAATCCTACCACTTTTGCTTTTCAAAATGTTGGCAAGTATGCATTTATTGATCATAGTAAAAAAGATAGAAGGGAATCTCTTATTGCTGTAATATATATATATATATATATATATATATATACACACACACACACACACACACACACACATATATATATATATATATATATATATATATATATATATGCCAGGATTCGAACCTAGCACCTCATGACGTGAAAGCGTTCTGTGTTCCCTTAGGTACTGAAATATGCACCTGATTTTGATTACTTTTATTTTGTCGTAGCGCAGTAGTCAGCACCCTCAAAAGGTGCTGAGTTCGAATCCTGGTGAGATTAATTTTGCATATACAGTATATAGAGGTGACCAGTGAATTCACTCCGGAAAATTGACTTCCGGGTAATTTCACTTCCTTGTAGTTTTAAATTTAAGTAGTTTAAATTTAAAAAATATTATGTAGGTTAGGTTTACGTTAGGTTAGGTAAAGTTGGATTAGGTTTACATTAAGTTAGGTAAAGTTGGATTAGGTTTGCATTAGGTTAGGTTTACGTTAGGTTAGGTTTACGTTAGGTTACGTGAGGTTAGGTTAGGTTTACGTTAGGTTAGGTTAGGTTTCATTTTTAATGGTGATTATAGACCAATGAAACGAAAGTAAAGGTTGTGGCTTTGGGGGTAAGCCCCGAAGCCACAACCTTTACTTTCGTAAACCCTTATAAGGAAATCAAAAAATATATCTATCTTCATAAATTGACACACGGAGTGAATTTACCAGGAGTAAATTACATGGGAAGTGAATTTACATGGAGTGAATTTGCCGGAGCAGCAAAAATACTGGGAGTCAATTTACCGGGAGTGAATTCGTCTAGAACCATATATATATATATATATATATATATGTAGTCGTGACCAAAAATATTAGATATCCCACAGAATTTGCCCTCAGAAGAAAAAGGGAAATTAATAATGAAATTAAATATTCACAATAGTCATGTTCTTGCAAATTCAGTAAATAACCCGTATTTAATTTTATGTGCTTCCTTCTCTCGCTTTTATGACTTCTTAAAAATAACTCTTCAGGACATACTTTCTACAAAGTGGTTGCGTATGTGATACCCCCGATTTTGTTCCATTCTCCCTGTAATATTCATTGCACGTAGCTCAGATTTTGATGAATGCTGGTGTTTTCAGATGCGATTCATTTCCTTAGAACTGCCCACGGGTGTTCGATAGGATTTAGGTCAGGAGAATGAGGAGGCCACTCGATTAATCTGACCCGCTCCTTCACGAGTCAATCCAGGGTAACGCAGAGTATTGTCCTGTTGAGATATTATCTTTCGAAGCATCGAATTTGGGAATAATTTCTTCATGGAGGGCATCAAAACCCCGTATACTAGTAGAATGTTCGTACGAGTGGTGGAATTCATTTACCCCCTCACACAAACAGATTTCCCGTGCTTGACGACCATAGTAATAATAATAATAATAATAATAATAATAATAATAATAATAATAATAATGCTTTCATCGAATTTTAATGTTGGGATAATGCATTCAGGGGAATATGCTTCGCCAACTCTCCTCTTTACTTTGGTGGTCCCAGAGAGCCAAAAAATCTGAAAAAAACCCCAGAGTTACTGGACATCACACAGTGGCAGATTTAGAAGAGATTAAACACCTTTGAGGATAACATGGGTAGTCATTTCTCACATTCAGACTTTGCTTGATTTACCTCAAAGATACTTTCATCAGACGAAAGGACAGGAGCCCAATCTACGGACGTCCAATTTGTATTCTCTTTTGCCCATTCCAACATTTTTTGCGATTGACCTTTGCCAGCCAAAGTTTCTTTTTATCGTTTTGCAGCTTTTCTGTCCATATTCAGAACGAAAATCTAACGATGATATTTTACAATTTGTGAACGAATTTAATTTTAGAAATATGTTTTTTTTAATTGTTTTTTTTTGCACTTTTACTTCCACTTTGAGGCTTACGTAAGATTTGATATTGTTGAAGATGTTATGAAGTGTGTTATGAAGTGTGCATCGTAAACAGTTTTGTTTTGATATCGCAAAGGAAGAATCGGACAAAATAGGGCAGTGTTACACGGAAACACTTCGCGAACAGTTAAAGAAGTCCTAACATGATAGGAAGAAGTACAAAATATTAAATACTACTAAATTTGAAAGAAAATTAATATTGTGAATGTTTCGCTACATTTTTATGTTTCCTTGTTCTTTTGAAGGCAAATTCGATGGGATGTCTAATACTTATGTCCACGACTATATATATATATATATATATGAATAGAAACGACATAAGTGTTAAGGAACGTTTCTGCACACGAGGAGGAGAGATAACGAATAATGAAAAATGAGGCGAACCGCCCGGGAATCGAACCCAGGGCCTTCCAATTGCCGGTTGGATGCTCTACCATTATGCTACGGACCTCACTCAATCACAAACCGAAATTCTCCCACATAGGGCAGAAACCAATTTATATACTGCGCGGTCATTGCAGTTATATGCGCATATTCACGATTTGCGAGGGTGCCCTCTCAGGGCATTGGTTTCTGCCCTATGTGGGAGAATTTCGGTTTGTGATTGAGTGAGGTCCGTAGCATAATGGTAGAGCATCCAACCGGCAATTGGAAGGCCCTGGGTTCGATTCCCGGGCGGTTCGCCTCATTTTTCATTATTCGTTATCTCTCCTCCTCGTGTGCAGAAACGTTCCTTAACACTTATGTCGTTTCTATTCATTTATATACTGCGCGGTCATTGCAGTTATATGCGCATATTCACGATTTGCGAGGGTGCCCTCTCAGGGCATTGGTTTCTGCCCTATGTGGGAGAATTTCGGTTTGTGATTGAGTGAGGTCCGTAGCATAATGGTAGAGCATCCAACCGGCAATTGGAAGGCCCTGGGTTCGATTCCCGGGCGGTTCGCCTCATTTTTCATTATTCGTTATCTCTCCTCCTCGTGTGCAGAAACGTTCCTTAACACTTATGTCGTTTCTATTCATTTATATACTGCGCGGTCATTGCAGTTATATGCGCATATTCACGATTTGCGAGGGTGCCCTCTCAGGGCATTGGTTTCTGCCCTATGTGGGAGAATTTCGGTTTGTGATTGAGTGAGGTCCGTAGCATAATGGTAGAGCATCCAACCGGCAATTGGAAGGCCCTGGGTTCGATTCCCGGGCGGTTCGCCTCATTTTTCATTATTCGTTATCTCTCCTCCTCGTGTGCAGAAACGTTCCTTAACACTTATGTCGTTTCTATTCATTTATATACTGCGCGGTCATTGCAGTTATATGCGCATATTCACGATTTGCGAGGGTGCCCTCTCAGGGCATTGGTTTCTGCCCTATGTGGGAGAATTTCGGTTTGTGATTGAGTGAGGTCCGTAGCATAATGGTAGAGCATCCAACCGGCAATTGGAAGGCCCTGGGTTCGATTCCCGGGCGGTTCGCCTCATTTTTCATTATTCGTTATCTCTCCTCCTCGTGTGCAGAAACGTTCCTTAACACTTATGTCGTTTCTATTCATTTATATACTGCGCGGTCATTGCAGTTATATGCGCATATTCACGATTTGCGAGGGTGCCCTCTCAGGGCATTGGTTTCTGCCCTATGTGGGAGAATTTCGGTTTGTGATTGAGTGAGGTCCGTAGCATAATGGTAGAGCATCCAACCGGCAATTGGAAGGCCCTGGGTTCGATTCCCGGGCGGTTCGCCTCATTTTTCATTATTCGTTATCTCTCCTCCTCGTGTGCAGAAACGTTCCTTAACACTTATGTCGTTTCTATTCATTTATATACTGCGCGGTCATTGCAGTTATATGCGCATATTCACGATTTGCGAGGGTGCCCTCTCAGGGCATTGGTTTCTGCCCTATGTGGGAGAATTTCGGTTTGTGATTGAGTGAGGTCCGTAGCATAATGGTAGAGCATCCAACCGGCAATTGGAAGGCCCTGGGTTCGATTCCCGGGCGGTTCGCCTCATTTTTCATTATTCGTTATCTCTCCTCCTCGTGTGCAGAAACGTTCCTTAACACTTATGTCGTTTCTATTCATTTATATACTGCGCGGTCATTGCAGTTATATGCGCATATTCACGATTTGCGAGGGTGCCCTCTCAGGGCATTGGTTTCTGCCCTATGTGGGAGAATTTCGGTTTGTGATTGAGTGAGGTCCGTAGCATAATGGTAGAGCATCCAACCGGCAATTGGAAGGCCCTGGGTTCGATTCCCGGGCGGTTCGCCTCATTTTTCATTATTCGTTATCTCTCCTCCTCGTGTGCAGAAACGTTCCTTAACACTTATGTCGTTTCTATTCATTTATATACTGCGCGGTCATTGCAGTTATATATGCATATATATATATATATATATATATATATATATATATATTGGAAAATTTACACTCAAAGAGAGGAATTTAACCTTTATTGACTTCTGCTCCTAAAACTCTTAGCTTAAACTGAATAAGCAGACAACCCGTCCTTAAACACTGAGAAGTATTAATTTTCAGCTTTATCCTTGATCTTTGATCGAGGTAGAATCAACAAAGAAACTTTATAGGGAATTTATGTATGGTATACCTTGCCCAAAATATCCGGGCAGGCATCCGCAACAAGGTATATGACTATACAGTACATTCAGTAGTAATACGTATAGGGACCCCATTGGTTTCTGTACCCACCAGTACGACGAGGCATACTTTCTACTAGATTTCTGCCAATATCTGGTGTGATCCTTAACCACTTCCTTATATGACATCGGCCAATAGTTTAAGGCTGATTGACTTTGGAGTCCTCTTGCAAAGTTTCCTCTCTATGTATATATGGGCTGATTTTCACACTTAAACGTGAAAATAATACACGAAAGGCCTTGGAATCGTTTTTAATTTTTTCCTGTGGGTTTGCATCGTGTATATACATACTAGTGGTGGACTGGATATCCACATCCGCATCATTTTCAACATCCGCATCCGCATTCGCACTTCTGACTGCGGATGTTATGCGGATATTACCTCTAATAAATTATGCCATTTACAATTAAATTAGCTTATACGTAAAGTAGCTTATAAGGCCCAGTCATGCACATTTCATGTAAAGTATTAATTATTAATGAACAAACAAATATATAAACCTCAAAATATAAATACCTGGTAACACAGAAAATTCAATGAAACTTGTTTCATTCAGTTTTCTGTGGCTGAAACTCTTGAGAAAGTTATTATTTTTATCATAATGAAAACATTAATATTAATTTTAATTCTTATGCATTGCCATAATAGTAATATCACGAAATTTGAAAAATTATGTCATATATTCATAATTCTATATTATATTGATAGATTAATTAAATATCCGCATCCGCAGATATTGAAATTAAAGATCCGCATCCGCAGATGTTGAAAAACTGACATCCGGTCCACCACTAATACATTCATATCCTGTATATATATATATATATATTATATATATATATATATTATTTATATATATATATATATAATGAAAATAATATGTTGTAATATGCCGTAAAAGTCTTGAAATCGACGAGATAAAATGTAGTTCATAACTTATGATACTTTATGAAGGTTCGAACGACGGTTCACGATCGACCTGAGGTCGACCCATCTGCAGCATCCCACCTCATTTGCGGGATTTTGTGGAGGAGGGAATTGCTTTCCGATCTACTTCTGCCCTCGTAGCCAGCCATCATGGCTGGTCAGGGACTTTGCGCAGGAACCTGTCTAGCTGGTTCTTGAAATTATTCAACTGGAGGTTGCTTTAGCTGGAGGTTCCTTCTGGATATATATATGTACACACACACACACACACACACACATATAATATATATGTTAAACATATATATATATAATATATGATGTGTGTGTGTGTGTGTGTGTGTGTGTGGTGTGTGTGTGTGGAAAACATAATTGCAACATAAATTAAATTCCTATATTATGCAGTCCTAAAATCAAACCCAATAAATAGGTAACGATAAAAGGTATATTTGTCCTAATATATTCTCCACTAGTTTTATGTTTGCCCTTAATTAAAAACACTTCATATAATTAGCAATTAACTCTTTTCAGCTTCATAATTAAAAAATGTTTTCTAATGAACTACTTTTCCTGAAGAAAGTTAATTATTCTCTTCAAATATTTACGCTCATTTTTACTGACTAAAAATTTTGGAATATATTTTGGTTCATCTACTTCACATTATTTCTTTACTTTCACCATTCACATTAATGTTGCTGTATATGCTTAGGAATATATATATATATATAAGAATAAAAAGGATGATCAACGTCCACATCAACATTATGAAGATTTAATATCGGACATTTCGGAAGTCAAATTCCCATCATCAGTGGCTGAAAACAATAAAACATAAAAACAATATAAAGCTAGTGAAAGACTAGTTAAACAGATACATAATTAACTTGATTTTTAAATGCAGGTTCCCTAAGAACACCCCTTTCTTTACAATTATTGAAAGTATATATATATATATATATATTACGGTGTTTCACGGCGGTGTGGTTGATGGATGAAGTGGAAGGAAGTTCAATCCACATTGATGCCCCTGTTCCTTTTGCCGAGGAAATTCGTCTGAACAGGTTTCAACCAGATCAGAATACGTTTAGGGGTCCCGAGATTTGACGCTTCAGATTGCTTAGGTATTTCTAATTTCAGCTGTTCTAGTGTTAGTCGACTGCCTTGCTTCCTGACGGAAGGGTGCACTGCTCTCTGTCCTTCGTGTCAGTTGTCGAGTTTTGTCCTCGTTGTGTCTACCGTTGTGTATGTGTACTCTTTTCTAATTCATATATTTTCTCATTGCAGATAAACATGGCAACTCGAAGCAAGAAAGAGGTTTGGCTCATCGGACACCCGAATAAGGAGATCCTGGGTAGCCGCCTGCCGACGAAGTTGCAAGTCTTGCAAAAGTGCTTCTTCCATCAAAAACAGGAAAACCTAGGACGGAGAAAACGTCTGAACCTCTGTTTGGATGCTGTGATGGTGTTCTGGAAAAGAGCAAGGATCCCTACTATGAGGCGGGACAGCGCCCTTCGGAAAATGGAAGCTCTGCTCCAGCGTTACAAGTTGGTGAAAAGCAGGAACAGATTCGAGGAGAGCTGTCGTGTTGCGGAGGACATGTTCAAGGCGGAACTCAAGAACGAAATCCTCGATATTGGTCATTCCAATGCCCTTTCTATGATGACAAACGAGGAAGACAAGCTCTTCTACAAGAGTCAGCAGGAGGACCCAACAGAGAGCAGTATGGGATCGGCAGACATGAAGCTGGCCCAAATGGAGAGTAGGAAAAGGCGTCGAGAGGAACAGCAGGAGGAGAGACGACACCGGGAATTCGAGCGGGCCAAGACGGTTACAGAAGCTGCTACTCTTGAAGACAGCTCCTCGTCCTCGGCGTCGCCATCTGCGGAAGATGATCCCTCCTTGGCAGCCTCCACGTCTGCTTCATGTCCTTCTCCGAGGAAGCGGTCGAGGAACCTCATCACTCAGGATGTGGCTGTCGCGTACGACCGGATGAACATTTCTTATCGTGATGCAGCGATGTCCTACGCCGTCTTCGCGCAATCCTTGGGGCACGATTTGAACGAGGTATCCATCTCCTCTTCCACAATGTATCGTGCTCGCCAGTCGCTTCGGAAGCAAGCAGCAGAGGCGTATCAAGAGGGAGAATTCTGTCCTGAGGAGCCCTTGGTGTTGCACTGGGACGGGAAAATGCTGCCTGAAATCACAGGTGACGGATCTGTGGACCGGATTGCTGTGCTGGTCACCGGGAACGGCCAGGAGAAGCTGCTTGGAGTTCCGAAAGTTCCAGCTGGCACGGGAGCGGAGACGGCACGCGTCTGCATTGATCTTGTACGGGAACACGACCTGTCCGAACGAATCAAGGGGTTATCATTCGACACAACGGCATGGAACACCGGGATTCACGTGGGAGCCTGCGTCAAGATTGAGGAGGGTCTCGGGAAGCAACTTCTTTACCTAGCATGCAGGCACCATATGTACGAAATCGTCCTGGGCCCAAGTCTTCCGGTCTTCGATGGGCCCCACCTCTGGGCCCGAGACTGGGATCTTCAAAAGATTCCAAGAGCAGTGGGGTTTCATCGACCAATCTCTTATCACCACTGCTATTGATTTAGATAGCTGCAGCATCGCTGGACCTCTTCAGGGTCTCAAGGACCGAACTGTCCTTGTCGTGAGGGAAGCTCTGGCTTCTGGTCAGCCGCGGGATGACTGCCAAGAACTTCAACTGGTTATCCTCTTTCTCGGGGAAGAGACTGTCGTCAATGTGCCACTGCGGAAGCCATGAGCATACCACCATGCGCGGTGGATGGCGAAAGCCATTTACGGATTGAAGCTGTACCTCCTTCAGGACCAGTTCAGGATGACCGGGCGGGAGCTGAAAGGAGTCACAGAAATCTGCCTGTTCGTCGCCCTGGCCTACGCAAAGGCTTGGAGTTGTGCGACGAGAGCAGAGCAGGCCCCACGTGTGGATCTGGAGTTATTGCTGGACCTGGAAATACTGCAGGAAGATGCCGTGATCGTCGACGTCGCCAAGCAAGCGCAAGCGGCCATGAAACGACACCTCTGGTACTTCTCCGAGAAGCTGGTCAGCTTGGCATTCTTCGATCAAGGGGTTCCTCAAGAAGAGAAACAAAGGATGAGAGAACCTCGCCAAGCCGGCATCGAGGAAAGCGTTGAAGCGTCTGGAGGGGAAGACCGTCCTCGGCTTCTTCAAAGGAAAGAAGATTTCGGATTTCGTTACCTCGAGGACGAAGGATCTCTTCACCGCACTCGGGATCAACGGCGCCTTCGTCGAAAATCCCGCTTCGTCTTGGGAAAGCGACCCACACTACCAAGCAGGCCTAGCTAGGGTCCGCGTCCTGGCTGTGGTGAACGATTCGGCTGAACGGGGGATCGCTCTCATCGAGAAATTCAATACTGCCCTAACAACGAAGGAAGAAGACAAACAGTACCTGCTGAAAGCAGTTTTCAAGAACAGGAAGGATTTTCCGAAGAAGCAGAAGGGGGAAATGATGAAGAAGTGATGAGTCTGTGCTCTCTGACGTAAGGCGTGATTTCTCGGGACCCCTTATTGTTGTCGAAGGAGTCTTATTTTTGGCCAGGAGTGATAAATATGTAAAACGAACACGGGCATCTATGTGGATTAAAAATATAATGTGGTTCTCATTTATGAAACACCCTAATATATATATATATATATATATATATATATATATATATATATATATATATATATATATATATATATATATATATATCAAGAATTTAATATATACGTGCTTATTGTATAAGGGTGAAAGTGACACTCTTCTAAAAGGGAAATGTGATAAGTATGTAAAAGAAAGTGGAGCCAATTTGTCAGAAAGAATTTTATTTACGATGTAAACGTGTCAGAAACTTGCATTAAATTTCTCTCTTTATATAATTTATAATTTTAAATGGCTTAGTTTTTATTCGATGGTAATCGTATTTGCTGAGTTGATCCTTTATTTCATTATGTCTTTGTGACAGTCCCAATTTTTTTCAAAGATGAAGATTACGTTTATTTTCTAACTTCACTGACTTACAAAATAAATTTTAAACGTATTTAAAATTTCAATATCTATTATTAATCTTATAAGACCCGATTCACGAGCTCCTTCCTTCCCAACCCTTCCAGCTAATAACTTTTTGCTTTTTTGGGAGGGGGGGGGGGTCTTTTTTTCAATATTTATTTTTTCCGATTTTCATAAAGTTCATATTTCACTTTAGGATTTTTTCTATTTCTCAAAGTTATAATATAGAAAATTCAATAGTTTTTTTTCTTTTTTGCTTCCGTAAAAATTCGTCTTTTTTCTTCTCTTTCATAAGATCCGAATGCTGATCGTCTCAAACGAGAAATAAATGATACAAATATGAAATAGGGATAATAAATATTTATCTACTGCGAATAAAGAGAAAAATGTCAATGATTTTTCTCGAAGAAATGAATTTGGGAAATGAATAATGAGCTGATTGTAGTAAATTAAAAATGAAAGAAATGATGGTATTGGAAAATTACACTTTTCTTCTATATTGTATAATAATAATAATAATAATAATAATAATAATAATAATAATGTGTAGGAATTATTTGTTTGTTTTTCACCAACACATTTTCAGGAAAAAATGATGAAGAAGAAGTAATTTTGACCATTTCACTTCTGACACGATTAATGTGATGCTCTCGTAAGGATCTCATCCTGTATCTCGTATTATTTGTACTGTACATACATAAAATAATAAATACCAAATTTATATTTTATTCATGTGATTATATTGTGCACTTTTATTTGGAATAATTATATTAATAAAACATCATTCACGTTACTACTACAGGGTGTTCAAAAAGAAACGCAACGTACCCCACTGGAGAATGCATATATCATCGTAACCTAACCCTTTTCTTTTCTATTTTCTGCTGCGTTTCTTTCTTGAACACCCTGTATAATGCGATGTACAAATAGTGTTTAAAGCTGTATTTAAGCTATAGACACATATTTAGATCGTCGTTCAACAGCATCCGTAGCTCAGTGTTAACATTTTTT
The DNA here is from genome assembly GCA_023014485.1 of Bathynomus jamesi. Lineage (NCBI taxonomy): Eukaryota > Metazoa > Arthropoda > Malacostraca > Isopoda > Cirolanidae > Bathynomus > Bathynomus jamesi. Next base: position 40,515 of record JAJOZX010011663.1, read on the forward strand.
CCCTATAAGCGATGCGAAGACACTGAGATCGGGGTTCGAATTCCGATGATGTTAGTAATAATAATAGAGTTACAGCAATGGGCCACATTAGTCAGCCATATCGTGTACCAGTTTCTGGCCCTTCTCACTCATTATTATTATTATTATTATTTCAGGGTCGTTCACAAGATACAAACCGTTTAAATATTTCTGAAATTCAACCGCCAAAATACTTTCTTAAATACTAACAACTTAAATATAATTCAAACCACTAATGGTATAACCTTACGCAATAAACACTACTTTTATAGTCAGTGAATAATATATATATATATATATATATATATATATATATATATATATATATATGCGCCTCGGTGGTGTAGTGGTTAGCGTCGCTGACCTGGTGACGGCAGGCGGCGCGCAGCAAACCCAGCTGTTCATCCTTCCACACAATAAAGAAAGTGGTTGGTAGATAAATGGGTACCCTGAGTAGCCCAGTGGTTAAGACGTTGCGCTGCTGGTTGGGCGTGGTTCCGATTCCACGTTAAACTATAGGTACAAGGTGGAGTGGAATGCTACTAATTACTTCTGCCGGCAAACTATTACAGCTATTTACTATTCTATGCGTAAAAAAGTTTTTGGCAACTGCTGTCTCGAACCTTCTGTTTGTCAAGTTACACCCGTTATTTCTAGTCCTATTATATTGAGATATTTCGAAAAAGCTATCTCTGTCTACGTTATCGAACCCATTCATAATTTTGAAAACCTGGATTAGATCACCCCTTAGCCTCCTAGTCTCGAGTGTAGTCAATTTTAGCTCCTTAAGCCTATCCTCGTACGACTTAAGACATAAACAACGGAATCATCTTAGTTGCTCGTCTTTGAACTCTTTCGAGTTTGTCTATATCTTTTCGCATATGTGGATTCCAAAATTGGATCGCGTACTCCAAATGCGGTTTAACTAATGATTTATAAAGAGGAACTATAATATCGAGCGATTTGTACTCAAAATTCCGAGCTATAAAACCTAGCACTTTGTTCGCTTTATTAACCGCTGCTGTACTTTGTTTCGCTACTTTTAAATCACCAGTGACTATTACTCCTAAATCTTTTTCCTGCTCTACGTTTGCTAACTCCTTCCCTGATATACTATACGCAAAATTACCGTTACGCGAACCTATATGTAAAATTTTGCACTTATCGACATTAATATATCGTTAATATATATATATATATTATTATATATATATATATATATATATATATATATATATATATATATATATATATATATATAATAATAATATATATAAGAAAAAGCAAGGGGCCCAATACAGAACCCTGAGAAATGCCGCTCGCTACATTAGCCCAACACGACTCCGCTCCATCAACAACCACCCTCTGTTTCCTACCTCGCAACCACTCTTCTATCCAACTTATTACTACACCCCTGATTCCATGAGCTTAGATTTTTCAACGAGTCTTTTGTGCGGTACGGTGTCAAACGCTTTTTGAAAATCTAAATACACTACATCAACCGCCCGATGACGATCGTAAACTTCAACCACGCTTTGAAAAAATTCTAAAAGATTAGTTAAGCAAGATTTGTTTCGCCTAAAACCGTGCTGCGTATTTCTAACCAAGTTATGTAATTGTAAGTGTTCGACTATACGCTCCCTATTTATTCATTCAAGTAGTTTACCTACAACAGACGTTAAACTGATTGGCCTATAATTTCCCGCCGCACCTTTATCGCCTTTCTTAAAGATAGGTGTTACAATTGTTAACTTGAAATTATCTGGTACGCACCCCTCAGAAATAGACGCACTAAAAATCTTTGTTAGCGGCACAACAATGCTTTCTTTTAATTCTTTTAGTTGTATGAAATATATGGAATCCGGCCACGGTGATTTACGCATTTTCATTTTATCAATATAGCGCATTACCTACCCTTCACTAATCACAATATTATCCAAAGTATTACCATTATCAAAAGGTATTATGTCTATGACCATAGGGATATTCGTTACATCTTCTATAGTAAAAACTGACGTAAAACATTCGTTTAGCAAGGTAGCCATTTGCTTGTTTTCAGAAACTAGCTCTCTGTTAACATTTTTCAACTGCCCCAAGACACTTTTTACTGGATTTCTATTGTTGACGTATTGAAAGAATCGCTTAGGGTTTTCTTTACCGTCACGAGCTATGGAGATTTCAAATTCGCGCTTGGACTTTTTTTATTACACTTTTCACTTCACGGCTTAGAGATATGTAGTTGTTTCGTAACCACAAATTGTCTTTATCGCATTTATGTAGCCTAAAAGCCCTATCTCTACTCTTTATAATGTCTCCTACTCTAGAAGTAAGCCACAAGGGCTTGTTTACTTTCGCACGCTTAATTTTGTACAATACACATTCCTCATTTATAGTCTTAAATACTGTTTCAAACGATTCCCACATTAGTTTTACGTTGGAGATCCCCATTACGTTTTCCCAATTGACGTGTGACAATTCATTTCGAAATTTACAAAAGTCTGCGTGCTGGAAGTTAGGAATTATATCGAGTTAGCTGGTTTCGAGTGATTTACTGAGAAGACACACTCTACCATATTTGATCGCTAAATATGTATATATACGGCACAATAAGCACGCGGTAGATCTACGTTGTAATTTATTAATTTCCAAACGCTCGTTTTTTGTTTTTGTTTTTTTGTTGTTCAACTAATTAAAAGCATAGCACCCCCGTCAAGTACTTGCAGCCTCTGTGAAGGGAAATTTGCCGCTAATAATAATGAACTAATAGTGGCTAATAATAATGAACAGTTAGTTTGCAGGTGGTGCTCAAGCATGGAAGTGCTGAGGAACGAGTTAGAACGTGAGGGGAGGCCAGATAGGCTTGAAGAAAGCGTGATGCTCCTGACGGCAAAATTAGAATCCCTTGAGACTCCAGTTACGACCCCTCCTGCCTCAGTTTCTACTAATAATATAAATAGTATTAATAGCCCTCTCTTCCCTAGTTCCCAACCCTTCGTTCGAGTGCGTAATGGAGCCCCATTGAGAAAACCTAAGACTTGTCTACCAGTAATAACAAACAATAAGTTTTCTGTTTTAGGTTTCGAAGATGCTGATGAACCGGAAATACGACTCGTTGGCGATTCCATTGTTCGAGGGCAGCTCGAGGAATTCTGTGGGAGAAACCCTCGTCGTAGGCGCCGTTACTGCTACCCTGGTGCAAGGGTGGAGGATATAACTAATAGTGTTGACCATTTTACAGACGGTACCCGAGGACACAACGTATGTTATTCATGTCGGTACTAATAACGTTTTAAATTCTAGATCGGAAGAACTGCTGGCTAGGTACAGGGACTTACTAGAGCGACTAAAGGAAAAACTAATAAGATTGTTTTAACAGGTATACTTCCTCGAATTATCCAACGTAACGATTTCTACAGCAAGGCGACCTATATTAACAATAACCTAAAGTCTCTTTGCCAACAGGAAGGAGTGCATTTTGCGAATTTTTGGAACAGTTTCTACGGCAGGAGGGACTTGTTCCTCGGAGATGGACTTCATCTTAATGACGTTGGAGCTGCGCGTTTAGGAAGACTATTTCATAATACTGTCTCTTCTTTTCAGGCTGCCGTAACTCGAACGGTCCCAGCGTAAATTCCACAAATTTCCCCTGCGCTCGCGAAGGTGTCGCAATTACAAACAATTTGAAGGTTCTATCCTTAAATGCTCGTAGCCTACGAAATAAAATAAACGAATTTTTTTCTTTAATTGCTTGTAAAGACTATGATTAATTGCGATAAATGAATCGTGGCTTAGCACTGAAACACGTGACTTTGTAGGGGAGTATCAAATTAAAGGTTATAGACTTTTTGTTAAAAACAGAATAGGTAGGCGAGGAGGCGGTGTTATGTTGTATATCAAAGATAATATTGCGAACGTTATAGAAGTAAAGCACACAATTCCAGAACCGATAGATTCGACTATAGCAGAACTTAAATTGAACGATTTCAAACTTCTTGTTGCGGTTATATATAGGCCCCCTAATCAAACAGCTGATACGGACGAAGCGTTATATCGTGAACTAAAGAGAATAATCGGTAGTGAGCAGGCTTTAGTTATGGGTGACTTTAATTGCGCCAACGTGAATTACGATACAATGCAGGGAGACGCGGAAGGTAATCGTTTAGTTAATTTTCTCGAGGATAGCTTTCTTATTCAAAAGGTTGGGGAACCTACGAGGTTGGACAGTATTTTAGATTTAGTAATAACTACGGATGATAGGCTAATTACTGATCTTCAAGTAATAGAACCGTTAAGCAATAGCGATCACAATATGGTAGAGTTTGTCCTCTCAGTAAGTCACTCGAAACCAGCTAACTCGACTAAAATTCCTAACTTCCAGCACGCAGACCTTTGTAAATTTCGAAATAAATTGTCACACGTCAATTGGGAAAACGTAATGGGGAACTCCAACGCAAAACTAATGTGGGAATCGTTCGAAACAGTATTTAGGACTATAAATGAGGAATGTGTACCGTACAAAATTAAGCGTGCGAAAGTAAACAACAAGCCCTTGTGGTTTACTTCTAGAGTAGGAGACATTATAAAGAGTAGAGATAGGGCTTATAGGCTACATAAGTGCGATAAAGACAATTTGTGGTTACGAAACAACTACATATCTCTAAGGCGTGAAGCGAAAAGTGTAATAAAAAAGTCCAAGCGCGAATTTGAAATCTCCATAGCTCGTGACGGTAAAGAAAACCCCAAGCGATTCTTTCAATACGTCAATAATAGAAATCCAGTAAAAAGTGTCTTGGGGCCTTTGAAAAATGTAAACGGAGATCTAGTTTCTGAAAACAAGGAAATGGCTACCTTGCTAAACGAATTTTTTACGTCAGTTTTTACTATAGAAGATGTAACGAATATCCCTACGGTCATAGACATAATACCTTTTGATAATGGTAATATTTTGGATAATATTGTGGTTAGTGAAGGGGAGGTAATGCGCTATATTGATAAAATGAAAACGCGTAAATCACCGGGGCCGGATTCCATATATCCCATACAACTAAAAGAATTAAAAGATAGCATTGTTGTGCCGCTAACAAAGATTTTTAATGCGTCTATTTCTGAGGGGTGCGTACCAGATAATTTCAAGTTAGCAAACGTAACACCTATCTTTAAGAAAGGCGATAAAGGTGCGGCGGGAAATTATAGGCCAATCAGTTTAACGTCTGTTGTAGGTAAGCTACTGGAATCAATAATTAGGGATCGTATAGTCGAACACTTAGAATTGCATAAACTAGTTAGAAATACGCAGCACGGTTTTAGGCGAAACAAATCTTGCTTAACTAATCTTTTAGAATTTTTCCAAAGCGTGGTTGACGTTTACGATAGACATCGGGCGGTTGATGTAGTGTATTTAGATTTTCAAAAAGCGTTTGACACCGTGCCGCACAAAAGACTCATTGAAAAAACTAAGGCTCATGGAATCAGGGGTGTAGTAATAAATTGGCTAGAAGAGTGGTTGCGAGGTAGGAAACAGAGGGTGGTCGTTGATGGAGCGGAGTCGTGTTGGGCTAATGTAGCGAGTGGCGTTCCTCAGGGTTCTGTATTGGGCCCCTTGCTTTTTCTTATATATATTAACGATTTAGATGTCGGCCTAGTCAGTACAGTTTCAAAGTTTGCGGATGACACGAAGCTGGGTGGTAGGGCGATTAATGACGAAGATAGAGGTAAAATCCAGGAAGATCTGAATAAAATCGTTGATTGGTCAGTCACATGGCAAATGAGATTTAACGTTGATAAGTGCAAAATTTTGCATATAGGTTCGCGTAACGGTAATTTTGCGTATAGTATGTCAGGGAAAGATTTAACAAGCGTAGAGCAGGAAAAAGATTTAGGAGTTATAGTCACTGGTGATTTAAAAGTAGCGAAACAAAGTACAGCAGCGGTCAATAAGGCGAACAAAGTGTTAGGTTTTATAGCTCGAAATTTTGAGTACAAATCGCGCGATATTATAGTTCCTCTTTATAAATCATTAGTTAGACCCCATTTGGAGTACGCGGTCCAATTTTGGAATCCGCATATGCGCAAAGATATAGACAAAATCGAAAGAGTTCAAAGACGAGCAACTAAGATGATTCCGTCGCTTAGGTCAAAGTCGTACGAGGATAGGCTTAAGGAGTTAAAATTGACTACACTCGAGACTAGGAGGCTAAGGGGTGATCTAATCCAGGTTTTCAAAATTATGAATGGGTTCGATAACGTAGATAGAGATAGCTTTTTCGAAATATCTCAATATAATAGGACTAGAAATAACGGGTGTAAGTTGACAAGTAGAAGGTTCGAGACAGCAGTTGCCAAAAACTTTTTTACGCATAGAATAGTAAATAGCTGGAATAGTTTGCCGGTAGAAGTAATTAGTAGCACGTCTATAAACATGTTTAAAAATCGATTAGACGCATATGTTGATAGATTGGGTATAGTTTAAGGTAGTAAAATTAAGGCTTTGTGGTGATAGATCCCACAGCTCAACACAAGTGTTGTGGGATATAGGGAGGCAGCATCTTGGGTTAGGGGATACTCTCTGTCCTTACACACCCCATTTAAAGAGATTCCTCTGCCGAGCGGTGCCCCCCATAGTACTGTGAGGTATTGAAAAACTCATGATCTTCACTTGCCCCACAAACACCTTAAATGGGAGACCCAAAATGGGTGCACACACATTTCTACATTACTGTACAGTCTTTACAGCCACACCTACACTTTTCCTCCTAAGTATATATATTGTAATGTATATGGTTGTAAATTTTGACTTGGTCCGCAATCGATATGGACCGTGACTTATTTTTCGTTGGCAAGGTACTAGTATTGATGGATACCGTAATGAAATTGACTGGATTCTTTGGATCTGATATATTTGCATGTCGGTTATAAATAGATATAGAGTGTAACATATTTGTGGATAGTAGTCTATTATGACTTGATCCTCTGGATCCAGAGATTCTATCTTTAGTTTTAAATCGATAATTAATTAGTTTTAATTGATAATTATTTAGTTTTGTAAAAATTGGTCGTTGCCAATGTACAGGCAGTTTTACATAAATTTCTTATGTTCTTGTGGTTCGGAACCCACGTAAAATTGTAGGTCCCCTCCGCCAACGGAGGACATACACAATACACAATTACGAACACAGTTAGGTAGACCAGCCATGAGTGGATCCTAGGGTCTTTGTTGGTCTGAAACATTATAACTATAATTTGTTTCGTTCTCTCTCTCTCGTCTTGCGCGGAATATCTCCTATACAAGCGTCGTTCTTTACGATATATATATATATATGTATATATATATTTGTGTATATATATATATATATATATATATATATATACACACCTTTGGTAACCTTTGGTTAGCTTCCGCCCGAAGTGTTCATTCTGACGAATGTCAAGCTTTTCACTGCACCTTAGACCTACAGTTTAACGTGGAATCCGAACCACGCCCCATCAGCAGCCCAGCGTCTTAACCGCTAGGCCACCTAGGTACCCATTTATCCATCAACCACTTTCTTTATTGTGTGGAAGGATGAACAGCTGGGTTTTGCTGCGCACCGGCTGCCGTCGGGTCTCGAACCCGGGGCCGATGGATTCGTAGTCAGTGACGCTAACCACTACACCACTACATATATAAATAATATATATATATATATATATATATATATATATATATATATATATATATATATATATATTGTATGTATATATATATTTGTGTATATATGTATACACACTGTGTATATATATATATATATATATTTGTGTTCATATTTGTGTTCATATGCGCCTCGGTGGTGTAGTGGTTAGCATCGCTGACTACGAATCCATCGGCCCTGGGTTCGAGACCAGTCGGCAGCCGGCGCGCAGCAAAACCCAACTGTTCATCCTTCCACACGGTTGGTAGCTAAATGGGTACCCTAGGTGGCCTATGGTTAAGACGCTGCGCTGCTGATGGGGCGTGGTTCGGATTCCACGTTAAACTGTAGGTCTGAGGTGGAGTGAAAAGCTTGACCTTCGTCAGAATGAACAATTCGGGCGGACGCTAACTAAAGGTTTTTTATATATATAAATTGTATATATATATTAGGGTGTCTCTTATTGGGTAGTCAAAAATTGAAATGTTGAATTATTTTATCTGCGCCCCCTAAAATAGTTCCATTTAGCATAAAAACTAAAACTTGAAAGTTTGACACAAATTGGCTCATATTTAGGAGTCGCCCCCGGCTAATAAAAATGGTGACCATGGCATAATAGCTCCTGACATATGATTATGCTCATTATACACATAATTCCTTCCTTCTTTTTTTAGTTTGATTCGTTTTTATAAGTATAGGCCTTCTTATTTATCATTGATCCTTTTCTAACCTATCCTTGATGTTGTTATAATCCATCCTTTGGTCCTCAATCCTTCTTTATCCCAATCCATTTTCTCCTATCCAAAATCCTTCCTGGCTCTTTTTTATATACAATCAGCAATGAAGCATTGCTACAAAAAAAAACATTAGTTTATTATATAGAGATAAATTCAAAATGCCAGTGCTATTTACATACTTTAATTACTTTAATTAGCATTATTTCCTTATACAACATTTATTTAATATACAATGATTATACAATATGGTGTATTTTAAGGTGCGACCTCATTGATGGTTTTTTGAGAAGAACAGTTTTTGATGGAACTGGGTGACTCTGGCGGTGTTTTGCAACAATTTGGAGCAGGAACTGGAGCTGCTCTTCCCCCACTGTCAATTTCTTATTCAGCTCTTGAACTAAAGCTACTGCACGTTCTGCCCGGTCATTTACAACAGATAGAGCTGCAACAATAGCTCTGGCCCTTAAATATTCACAGTTGGATGTCCAAGTGCTGGGTGCCTTGTTCAGAAATCCTTCTGGCAAATTCAGCTTAGTGAAGAATTCTCTAGTATTTCTTGTAACAAGTTGGTGTAGTCCTTCACCAGAGCAGAAGGTCGATTCAGGAATCCGAGGACGCTTGGGTGGTCTATCAGTGGACTCATCTTCTAATGCCTTTACCATGCGTTTCTTTACATCTGTAGTAATTCGCTCATCAAAGAAAGCAAGACCAACTGCTTCTTCAGACAGGTACCATAAGTGGTTAGAGAGTTTTTTTTAGTTGCATCAGAAATCTTTTTGTTAGGATAATTAATCAATGACCTCATAAGGAGCCAGTCATTAAATGGGGTTTCAATAGGGAGTGAGGATGTTGTCCAAGCCTTCATATACTGTAGATGAGAACAGAAAAAAGGGAAAGATCTCGAATTCCTCGTTCTTCAGTCTTAGTCGTCTTGAACTGGTTTCGAAAAAGCCACATCTTGATAGAATAGAGCGCTTTGGACATCCAGCGAGCTCGATGCATGGCACCTGGTGCACGAAACTTGATGCCTTTATTGGGGACACCTCCAAGAAAGATGATGGACAGATCCAAAAGTTCTTGATAGTCATCCCGTAGCATAGGTGCCTGGGATTTAGCAAACTGAATTAGTTCAGTTTTAGACTGGATAATTGCTTCTTTAGTAATCGTGTCTGTCTCACCTGTTTGGAACTGGCTTTGATCAACAGAAGTCCAATTGTCACGAAAACGCTTAAAGATCAATATCTCTGGACCAGTTGATGTAGATCCCAATGTTACTTCAAATGCAGCTCCCAACAATAAATCTAAAACATGGTGTCTACAAGGCAAGTACAAAACATCATGTCCCAATTTTGCTTCGATGAGAGCACAGGCTCCACTATACTGACCCGTGTTTGAAGCCGTTGTATCGAAACAAATTGCTTTTACTCTGTCTGTAATTCCCCATTCATTCAGGCAGTTAAAGACGGCTTCAGCTTGTGCTTCTCCAGTTGAGTTTGGGATTTTGGGGACACCAAGCAGCTGTTCAACACCAGGTCCTGACACAAGTACTGGGAGACGATCAATGTGCTTGTGCGAGGTGAGGTCCTCCATCATCTTGCCATCCCAGTGGACTGTCATAGAACATTCTCCATGGAAATGCTCCTTAAGTTCTTTAGCATGACGAGCTCGGTTCTTATTTCGAAGGCGATGGATAGAATGTTGGTTTATGTTGTAATCTGAAGCGTCCAAATCAAAGCTTTTAGCTGCCTCTGCGAGGATAAATGTTGCCTTTCTAGAGGAAATTTGTGTACGATCCAGGGCAGCAGACATCTGAATAGTCATGATGTTTTTCATGCCTCGTTTTTTCTTAGATTTTGGTAAACCACAAGCTCCTTTGGGCTCCTCCTCCTCATTCTCACTTTCATCAGTGTTGCTGGAAGATGTGGAAGAAGCCAGTACAACTTGACTAGTAGAAGCCTCCAAAGATTCTGACTTTCTTTTTCTCTCTGCCTCAGCTTCCAACCGTTTGACTGCATTTTTTGTGCGGTGAAGATGTACAGTGTCCACACCACCGATTGAGCCAGGACGACCTTTTGAATGATGACAAATAAACAATTGCAACATAATCTGGAGCATTCTTGATGAAACATGTTTAAACAGGTTGATCTTGTCTTATCAAGCAATATTTTCAGCTACAAACTTGACAATTATCTCTAATTTATTCATTTAATTGAATTCATCATAAATATGATGATTAATTAATTAAAAACATATGTTTAGTATACTTGACAACTGCTAGTAATTTCAAATATTAATTGCATAAATAATAGCTATATTTTATGAAATTTAATAAGTGGGGGTGACCTCTAAACATTGTTCAATCCAAAAACAATTTTATATGTGATGTTTTTTCAACCAATGGAACTGGTTGAGGGGGCGCAAACTAAAAAAATCAACACTTCGAAAATAAGAGACACCCTAATATATATATATATATATATTTGTGTGTGTGTATATATATATATATATATATATATATTGCGTGTGTGTGGGTATATGAGGGGTCGCGCGTCTTAAGGTACCTAAGCGCCACCACAGGCGAAAAGGTGTTTTTGATGGATATCACTATTTTCACTCTTCCTCTATCGCGTGGTTTGGGTTATAATGACCTTACGACACTAGAGGTATGGTTGAAAACCTTATGAAGCGAACTACTTTTTTCACCTCTATCGCCAGCCAAAAGTTCACCCAAAGTTCGGCATAAGAAGAAAATAAAAAAATTAAGAAAAATATATATAAAATATAAAATATGAAAATCTATTCCAAAAACTCATCAACATCTTCATTAGCATACTTAGAACTGTAATTTAGCCAAAAATGAACATTATAGCTCAATTAATAACAGAGATACTATTGCCAGAATATTGCTGAACTTTGGAGGCGATTTCTGACGAATTTTAATTTTGGCGCTAAGGTACCTTAAGAAGCTGGTCCCCTCATATATTGTATATATATAATATATATAATATATATATATATTTGTGTGTGTGTGTATATATATATATATATATATGGGAATGAACTCAGAATGGTTCCCTGAGTTTTTTATGATACACACAGACCGTGCATGGACCGTGCATGTTCCATGCATGGTCTGTGTGTATCATATATATATATGTGTATATATTGTATGTATATATATATATATTTGTATATATTGTGTGTGTGTATATATATATATATATATATGAATAGAAACGACATAAGTATTAAGAACGTTTCTGCACACGAGGAGGAGAGATAACGAAATAATGAAAAATGAGGCGAACCGCCTGGGAATCGAACCCAGGGCCTTCCAATTGCCGGTCGGACGCTCTACCATTATGCTACGGACCTCACTCAATCACAAATCGAAATTCTCCCAAATAGGGCAGAAACCAATGCCCTCAGAGAGCACCCTCGCAAATCGTGAATATGCGCAAATAACTGCAATGACCGCGCAGTATATAAATGAATAGAAACGACATAAGTATTAAGGAACGTTTCTGCACACGAGGAGGAGAGATAACGAAATAATGAAAAATGAGGCGAACCGCCTGGGAATCGAAACCCAGGGCCTTCCAATTGCCGGTCGGACGCTCTACCATTATGCTACGACCTCACTCAATCACAAATCGAAATTCTCCCAAATAGGGCAGAAACCAATGCCCTCAGAGAGCACCCTCGCAAATCGTGAATATGCGCAAATAACTGCAATGACCGCGCAGTATATAAATGAATAGAAACGACATAAGTATTAAGGAACGTTCTGCACACGAGGAGGAGAGATAACGAAATAATGAAAAATGAGGCGAACCGCCTGGGATCGAACCCAGGGCCTTCCAATTGCCGGTCGGACGCTCTACCATTATGCTACGGACCTCACTCAATCACAAATCGAAATTCTCCCAAATAGGGCAGAAACCAATGCCCTCAGAGAGCACCCTCGCAAATCGTGAATATGCGCAAATAACTGCAATGACCGCGCAGTATATAAATGAATAGAAACGACATAAGTATTAAGGAACGTTTCTGCACACGAGGAGGAGAGATAACGAAATAATGAAAATGAGGCGAACCGCCTGGGAATCGAACCCAGGGCCTTCCAATTGCCGGTCGGACGCTCTACCATTATGCTACGGACCTCACTCAATCACAAATCGAAATTCTCCCAAATAGGCAGAAACCAATGCCCTCAGAGAGCACCCTCGCAAATCGTGAATATGCGCAAATAACTGCAATGACCGCGCAGTAGTATAAATGAATAGAAACGACATAAGTATTAAGGAACGTTTCTGCACACGAGGAGGAGAGATAACGTTCCTTAATACTTATGTCGTTTCTATTCATTTATATACTGCGCGGTCATTGCAGTTATTTGCGCATATTCACGATTTGCGAGGGTGCTCTCTGAGGGCATTGGTTTCTGCCCTATTTGGGAGAATTTCGATTTGTGATTGAGTGAGGTCCGTAGCATAATGGTAGAGCGTCCGACCGGCAATTGGAAGGCCCTGGGTTCGATTCCCAGGCGGTTCGCCTCATTTTTCATTATTTCGTTATCTCTCCTCCTCGTGTGCAGAAACGTTCCTTAATACTTATGTCGTTTCTATTCATTTATATACTGCGCGGTCATTGCAGTTATTTGCGCATATTCACGATTTGCGAGGGTGCTCTCTGAGGGCATTGGTTTCTGCCCTATTTGGGAGAATTTCGATTTGTGATTGAGTGAGGTCCGTAGCATAATGGTAGAGCGTCCGACCGGCAATTGGAAGGCCCTGGGTTCGATTCCCAGGCGGTTCGCCTCATTTTTCATTATTTCGTTATCTCTCCTCCTCGTGTGCAGAAACGTTCCTTAATACTTATGTCGTTTCTATTCATTTATATACTGCGCGGTCATTGCAGTTATTTGCGCATATTCACGATTTGCGAGGGTGCTCTCTGAGGGCATTGGTTTCTGCCCTATTTGGGAGAATTTCGATTTGTGATTGAGTGAGGTCCGTAGCATAATGGTAGAGCGTCCGACCGGCAATTGCAGGCCCTGGGTTCGATTCCCAGGCGGTTCGCCTCATTTTTCATTATTTCGTTATCTCTCCTCCTCGTGTGCAGAAACGTTCCTTAATAACTTATGTCGTTTCTATTCATTTATATACTGCGCGGTCATTGCAGTTATTTGCATATATATATATATTATATTATATATGAAACTGAAGAGTTTTATTGGCAGACTATAGTCCATATGACAAATATTATTAATACAATGACAGTTCATATACCTAGGATAGAAATATATACAATTGATTAGAAATAATACTGCACTGTCGAAGTTAAGTGGAGCTACAGACAGACGTTTTCGTACCAAGAAGTCCATAGCTTTGAGAATAAATGGCAGGACTCATGGATAGCTTGGATGTTCGGGTTGGTTGATTTTTTAATTCTTTGCATTAGACTGTATTGAGCACGTCTTGTTACCTCCGGGAAGCTCGGGAAGCTGCGGGTAGCAAACATTTGCGAAGCTGAGCATCTCGGGGTTAATTTATGTAAGAGTCTAAAGGACCTGTTCTACAGCAAATTTAGGGTTCTGCCAGAACCTTTTTTATAATTCACCCACAGTTGCTGTCCGTATATATTACTGCAGAAAGTACGAAAGAGTGTCTTTAGCTTCACTTGTACAGAAACGAAAGTTCCTTATGGTCATATTCACTTTTGCACACAGGCTTCGACATTGTTTTCTTATATCCGAGTCATCACTCAAGGAGCTGGTAATAGTTTGACCCAATTACTTAAATTCTTGTGCTTCCTCAATTACCTCACCATTCATTTTAAACCTTATATCAGCAGGCTGATTACAGCTTTTAGGATGAAACTGCATAACCTTAGTTTTTGTAACATTATAAAGAATATCATGTTTCTGCGAATACTCTTCGCAGACTTTTAGTAGCCGATCCAGACCTTTAACAGAGGGACTTATTAACACCATATCATCGGCATAAACTAAGTTATTTATCCTTGTGTTATCTATACAACATCCTACTGTTGCCTCATTAAGTGAAGCAATTAATCCGTCAATATACACATTAAACAGCATAGGGGAGAGCAAGGAGCCTTGTCTCACCCCGCAAGAGGAGCCAAAACACTCGGATAGTACATTGCCCCACCTAACAGTGAAAGATTGGTGGGAATACCAAAATTTCAATAAATTTAATATGTACATGGGAACCTTCCTGTCTTCTAGTTTTGCAAATAAAATATTGTGGTTCACCCTATCATATGCCTTACTTATATCTAGGAAACAGCTATAAATAGTTCAATTACTGTCAATGTATTTACAGTAGATATTGTTTCTTTAAGTACATAGATACACAGGTCAGTTGAGTGGGATCTTTTAAAGTCAAACTGATTAGATGTCCATAGGAAATCATTTAATCGGCGTAACAAGAGTTTTTCTAGTAGTTTCGAGAAGCAGGAAGGGACAGCAATAGGCCTGTAATTATTGCTGGACAGAATGTCTCCGTACTTATTTTTGACCAGGGGCAAGATATATACCTTCATGAACTCTGCACTCCGCGTAGGGTGGATCGATTTTACATTGTTTTCGATTTCCATATTCTAATAGAGACAAAAACTTGCGCATGCATGAGAAAATAGCCTCTGCAAAATCGTAGCTTAATAGGTAATCATCTTCTGCCCCGGCAGAGTGATGAAAATCATATTTTAGTAGTCAAAAACGTATTTTTCTTATAATTTTTAAAATATTTCAATATGCATCAAAATTATTCCTAATAACTATAAAATCGATGAAAAAGACCTCATATGATCGTTTTTCCAAGCGCGTTGTCCTACGTTAATATCTTTTGCCCCCGGCAACAACGTCAAATGTTGAAAAAATAGGTAATTTATATACATATTTTCAGATCGGCTCTTTGTCTTAAATAATGCATTTATATATTTCCCATAGCATTTATATCGTTGCTTAGGCATGAAATAACACACACGCAAAATTTTATGACTCTAGGCTAGGGTTTAAAGGTCATCTCTGGTGAGTGCTGCCAGCAGCAGCTGCCACTGACGCGCCAGTACGCACTGCGCAGTTCCCTCAGTTGCCTTTTGACAGCGTCGAAGGCAGGTGTGTATTTTGCAGCTGGCTCCTCGAGTCCTCAGTGTGTGTGTGTGTGTGTGTGTGTGTGTGTGTGTGGCTCCTCACTCAGAGTCCTCAGTGTGCTTAATCTCTCTGCTCATATCCTTGTTTGTTTTTCTCATAACTCTGTTTTTTCGATTTTATTGCGTAACAGAACAATACATTATTCTTTAATCTTTACAGGATGGCTACCGCTACAACTAGAAGATCGGTTACGTGTCCAATATTTGGTGCTGGGAAAGATTTGAATTTGCGATGTTTTCCCACATGTGAAGATGTGATGCAATACTACCATCATGTGAGAACTGAGTGGAGATCATCAAAGAAGGAACCTCCATTCAAAGACATCGCCGCTGTGGTCACGGAGAGACTGGAATACTTGTGGAAATTAGCTTCCATTCCAACAGTTTCGACAGCACGGATAAATCAAATGTTGAAAAGTTATCGTGATAAAATGGCTAACATCATCAAATCACTGAACGCGAAAAAGAAGAACGAATCGTTACAGAAAAATCTTGAGGCCTTCAAGAAATCAACTAAGACCACCTTATTTGACATATCGGCTTGTAAATGCCCTGATTTGACAAAATGCAGCTGCCCTCGTGAACGACGAGTACCACTGAAAGAGCAACAGTTTTTACTCGACCAAAGAAGTGATCGCAAAATGGCAATAGGAACTTTGGATGTTGAAACAACAAATAAACACGAGATGACTCTTGCAAGAAGATTGGCGATATTGAAACAAGAAGGAATAGCAGAACATCAAGAGCCGTCGACTAGTAAACGACAAGAAACTTCTCAAGAACAACCTTCTTCGTCAGCCTCTAGTGAAACCGAGGATACATCTATAGAATCATCGTCATCGTATGAACTAACACCGAGAGATAAACATGACATGAAGGAAAAAACACGAATGAAACTCCAGGTACTTGCTGAAGCTTGTGATCGTACGGGCGTCTCAGACAGAGCTGCTTCATTTATTGCTTCTTCGTTGTTAGAGGATGTTGGCTGGATACGAGATGATGATGTCAGTTCAGTGATTGATCGAAATAAGATAAGAAGAGCCAGAAAAAGAGTTCGTTCTGAGCATCAGCAAGATGACAAGATCACGCTACCATTACAGTGCATTTTCTTTGACGGACGTAAAGATAAAACAATGACACAAGAAGAAATAGACAATGTGAAGCATAGAAGGACTGTGGTAGAAGAGCATATAGTTTTAGTTCAAGAACCAGAATCCCAGTACATGGGGCATTTCACTCCTGCATCAGGTTCTTCCACTGTAATAACATCAGGTATCATCAACTTTCTAGAGACTAACAATATTAGCACGGACGACATTGTGGCTATCGGCTGTGATGGTACCGCAGTGAACACGGGTCGAAAGGGTGGAGCCATTCGTATGATTGAAATGAAACTACAAAGGCCAGTTCAGTGGATCATATGCCTATTACACGGTAATGAATTATCACTGCGACACCTCATTCAAGACTTGGACGGCAAAACAACTGGGCC
Organism: Bathynomus jamesi; assembly: GCA_023014485.1. Lineage (NCBI taxonomy): Eukaryota > Metazoa > Arthropoda > Malacostraca > Isopoda > Cirolanidae > Bathynomus > Bathynomus jamesi. The sequence goes on from JAJOZX010011663.1 coordinate 57,605, forward strand.
AATGGGCTTTACTGGACCAGTTGGAAAACAACTGAACGACTGCGAAAAACTTCCAATTACAGAATTCGATGCCATTCCATCTCCCGACATTGACATAGATGATACCGAGTTGAGCACTGACCAAAAATATTTGTAGGCATCTACAGAGCAGTGTCGAGCGGTAGCTGCTCTTCAGCTCTCGCGGCTCGAAATCCAGGTAAGATGGCGCATTCCAGGTGGCTGACAACAGCAAATAGATTTCTGCGCCTCTATGTTTCAACCAGTGAACCCTCCAGCACCTTCAACGAAATTGTGCGATTCATTATGACAGTTTACGCACCAATTTGGTTTAAGATAAAGAAAAACTCCAGTTTCACTGAGGGCGCAAAACATTTTTTCGAAATGATGCGTCTCTCTCAGACCATGCCTCAAAGATCTAAGACAATCGCCAACAAAGTCCTCCGTAGAAATTCTTTCTTTGCTCACCCAGAAAATATTTTGATCTCCATGCTACATGCCGATGAGCAACACATAAGAGAATTGGGATGGAGAAGAATATTAAAAGCACGATCAAAACAATCACCAGCGGGGGAAATTCGAGCCTTCGCCATGCCTGAGCTGCTCTACGATAGTCAAAACTATTACGAAATGATCAACTGGCAAACGGCTGAGGTGACCGAACCCCCCGTTACAAAAACAATACCTGATACCCGAATGAAAGAGTTTGTTGAGACGGGAGACCAGCCTGATGGACTGATCCCACTATTCCCTTGTCATACTCAAGCGGTCGAGAGACTCATCAAATTAGTAACCGAAGCCTCTGCCAGTGTAAGTGGAATAGAAGAGAGGGACGGATTCATCCGCTCCCGTCTTCACTCCCGAACAAAAATTCCACGATTTGATTCTAAGATTACCGTATGTAAATCGACATGCAGCCAAAGGAAGGGTGGTTGGGGCTGGATAGGGTGGAACTCGACGTACAGCCACCTCCTCGTGGTGAGTTCTGGGTTGCTAATTTTATAAAATTAGCAAGCGAGGAGCTGTACTTAGTACTTATCGTACTTATAACATCGCATTAACGTAATTATAATCCACATTTAGACTTTTCTCGGGGACAGAAGATATTACTCTAGAGCAGTGGTTCTTAACCGGGGGGGCGCGCCCCCCTAGAAACAGGAATTTCTCTAATTGTATTTGTTATTCTCTTAACGAGAGCATGGGCTAATATTGAGAAGTTATTGAGAATGTTATTTTGATTGAAGGGGGGCGTGGAGGGAAGGACCAATTCCTAGAGGGGGCATGGTAGTAAAAAGGTTAAGAACCACTGCTCTAGAGTCATAAAATTTTGCGTGTGTGTTATTTCATGCCTAAGCAACGATATAAATGCTATGGGAAATATATAAATGCATTATTTAAGACAAAGAGCCGATCTGAAAATATGTATATAAATTACCTATTTTTTCAACATTTGACGTTGTTGCCAGGGGCAAAAGATATTAACGTACGACAATGCGCTTGGAAAAACGATCATATGAGGTCTTTTTCATCGACTTTATAGTTATTAGGAATAATTTTGATGCATATTGAAATATTTTAAAAATTATAAGAAAAATACGTTTTTTGACTACTAAAATATGATTTTCATCGCTCTGCCGGGGGCAGAAGATGATTACCTATTAAGCTAAGATTTTGCAGAGGCTATTTTCTCATGCATGCGCAAGTTTTTGTCTCTATTATAATATGGAAATCGAAAACAATGTAAAATCGATCCACCCTACGGAGTCTGCAGGAATATAGCTATGAGCAAGCATGGCTGATAGGAGCAATGATATATGCAGACATACTACGTCATTTGCATATTTTAAGTGCTCATTCGATAAGTCATCTACCCCTGACGCAGAACCAGTCTTTAACTCTTTAATTAACCTCTTTACTTCAGAAAATTATATAAAAATATTTTCCCTTGTCCCTCCCACAATCGTTTCGCTGCAATTTATCTTAAGATTATCCCTACTCACACTGTTAAGAATGTTAGAATAGTGGTTTTTCCACAGCTTTGCAATTTCATCCTCCCCCGACACCCCATCGATTGTCGGAGGGAGGACATTTTTGACACCCGTTTGATTCTTAACAAATTTCCAAAAATTTTTATTATCGTTATTTATGCGAGCTTCACAGGCTTTTGATGTTCGACTAGACTCTTCTTCTTGTTTACATCGCCTTATGGCCGCCTTATACTGACCCGTACTTCTACACATATTCATGTATACTGGTCCTAATCTGGGTCTACCATGAAAGCACCAAAAATCATAGGCGTCTTTCGATTCTCTCTTCAGGGGGCAATAAAATCATTCCATCCAGGAATAATCTTAGTATGATAGTTGTAAGATTTAATCAGGGGGCTTCCTGCTTCTCTTAACAGGGATATTATCTTATTATAATACCAATCTATGAGTTTACAGTGAGAATCATTTGAGCAAGGATTATTACAGGCAAAATGCAAAATTTCTAAATTATTAAAAAGGTGACTTGTTCTGTCTTTGTATTCTATTCTCTGTTGCATATTAACATTGGACCAATCGACGCGATTATTCTTACCTATTGAGTTCTTGTTAAGTCGTGCTGCGCATAAATTGGTAAAGTTAATAAAATATTTCTAATGGTCTATGATCAGAAAGAAGGAAATCATGCAAAATATGAACTCTAACAATTCAATCCTTTAGATTATTACTAGTGAGACAATGATCAATCCACCTGGTGGTACCACTCATATCACTAACGTATGTAAAATTACCACTGGTTACCCCTAATACCTCTACATCACTTATACTTAAATTGGCCGACTCGCACATGTTACTCAATTCTACAAAGAATTAATTTTCATTTTCATTCATTTCATTTTCATATATATATATATATATATATATATATATATATATATATATATATACCCTATATATTATATATGGATTCAGGACCTGAAAACAATGAAAAAGTTTATATAAACATATGCCCGAAATCGCTTTGTTTCCGAGTTACAGCCCGTTTTGTGTTCCAGCAATTCTTTCCGCAAACTGTTTACAAACACTCCTTGCCGACAATGTTCGTGAGTGTGCACGAGACTTATTTGATGTATGACCTTGCCGATTGTAATGTTTCGTACACTCTATGACATGTTTCAATATCGTTGAGTGTAGAGCCATCAGTCAGTCAGAGGTGCATCGCCGTCTGCCAGATAAGAAGACCTTTCAGAGAATAGACGAGCGTCTTGGTGATACAGGATCATTCAACAAGCGAGTTTCAGATGGAAGTAGACCAATCAGCACCAGAACTGTTGAGATGGAGTAGCGGGTCCTGAATCGCGTGGAGGAACATTCTGGTGTCAGCACCCGAAGGATAGCAGCAGCAGAGGGTGTAAGATACACAACTGTATGGAGAATTTTACGGGAACAACAGCAGCTTTACTCATATCACATTCAGAGAGTACAAGGCCTTAGTGAAGCTGATTTCCCACCACGATAGGCTTTTTGTACTTGGTTTCTTCAACAGTGTGCTCGCGATCCTCTTTTTCTATCCTCCGTGTTGTTTTCTGATGAGGCTACCTTCGCAAGAAATGGCGTGATCAATTTTCACAACACTCATCACTGGGCCGAAGAAAATCCGCATACCATCATCCAGTCAAGGCACCAACAACAATTTAGTATCAATGTATGGGCAGGACTTATTGCCGACAACTTAACCGGTCCTTTTGTTGTGCCTGGAAGATTAACAGGAGAATCGTATTCCAATTTTTTAAGGAAAGATTTAAGCGATTTACTAGATGAAGTTCCTCTTGGTGTCCGACGTCGTATGTGGTTTATGCATGACGGCGCTCCGCCTCATTTTAGTCGAGTAGCCAGAGACTATTTGGATGACCATTTCCCTGATAAATGGATAAGCCGTGGAGGGCCCATTGCGTGGCCTGCTCGCTTCCCGGACGTGAATCCACTCGATTTTTACCTGTGGGGTCATATGAAATCCATCGTTTACGTGACACCCATTGACAACGTTGAAATGCTTCGCCAACGTGTAGAACAAGGATGCCAGAAAATCCGAGCAATACCTGGAGTGTTTGAATGCGTCAGGCAGTCTATGACGAAGCGTGTTCAGGAGTGTATTCAAGCGCAAGGCAGTCATTTTGAGCACTTCCTTTAAAGGTAAGGCGGATACTTGCTGGAACACATAGCGGGCTGTGACTCGGAAACAAAGCGATTTCGGGTATATGTTTATGTAAACTTTTTTCATTGTTTTCAGGTCCCGAATCCACCCTGAAAGTGCGTCCCACATGTTATGAAACACCCTGTATAGAGCAGTGTTTCAGGGATAAAAAATAAGGACACACACACACACACACACACGATATCCCGCTCTCGCTCTGACCGGATGCTACCCCTGTACCCCTTCCTCCTCCTCATATCCCCACCTCCTCTTTCCTTCTGCTTCGCTCTCTCCCACCACTGCGTTGTTGCCACATCTCATGTGTTTTTCTTCTACTTTTCTAAAGAATTTTAAATAGTATTTTAAAACGAAAAAATTCTGCTTATAGTTAGCTAAGTTAAATATACCATGACTTTCATTAAAAACTACTAACAATCCTACACTGTATCCCAAAGTAGCATCCCTGAAACTAAATACGTCGATTCGGAAGTTTTGATTCCCGAGAGTTCCCATCAAGCCTCCTATCTCCATTATCTGAGAACTGTAAGTGCTCTGAAACTATAATTGTCCAGCGACTCCAACATTTATTGGCAAAAGGGAACATTACTACTTCTACTCTATCCTGGCCAACAGAACTTGTAGGCAGCTCCCTTTACATTGTCCAAAAAAAAAAAAAGGAAAAAGGAAAGAACAAAAGAAAGAAGGAGAATAGCTTCTGAA